>WBMY01014039.1:0-31886 GCA_013397315.1 Donacobius atricapilla
TTCTCTTCTCCTTACTGAACAACCCAAACTTCTCTCCAAAAGAGGACAGGGAGGTGTTCCGGCCCTCTAATCATCTTAGTGGGCCTCCTCTGGGCTCACTCCAACAGGTCCATGTCTTTCTTGTGCTGGGGCTCCAGAGCTGGATGCAGTGCTCTAGAGCTGGACACAGCACTCCAGGTGGGGTCTCACCAGAGCAGAGTAGAAAGGCAAAATCATCTCCCTTGACCTGCTGGCCATTCTGCTTTTGATGCAGCCCAGGATGTGGTTGGTTTTCTGGGCTGTGAGCACACATTGCTGCCTCATAGGCAGCTTCTTGTCCATCAACACCTGCAAGTGTCCCTTCTTATTCCCTGCCCAGCCTGTATTTGTGTTAGGGATTGCCTCAGTCCAGGTGCAGGATCTGACACGTGGCCTTGCTGAACTTCATGAGGTTTGCACAGCCCCACCTCTCAAGCCTGTCCAGGTCTCTCTGAAGGGCATCCCTTCCCTCCAGCGTGCTGACCACACCACATAGCTAGGCGTGGACAGTGCTGAGGGTGCACTTGATCCCACTGTCCATGCCACCAAAAACGACATTAAATAATGCTGGTCCCAAGACTGACCCCTGAAGAACATGACTTGTCAGTGGTCTACACTGGAACATTGAGCTCTTGACCACAACTCTTTGAGTGCAATCATCCAGCCAATTCCTTAGTTCCCGATTCACCAAGTGGTTCATGCATCAAATCCATACCTCTCTAGTTAGAGACATGGATGTCATGCAGGACCGTGTCAAATGCTTTGCCTAAGTCCAAGCAGATGACGTCAGTTGCTTGTCCCTCATCCACCAATGCTCTGACCTGGTTTTAGGAGGCCATCAAATTTGTTAGGCATGATTTGCCCTTGGTGATATATCTTGTCATTCTTTCTGCGTGACATCGTTAACATTTGGGGGTTTTGTGTTAATCTACATGGGAAAAACTCTTAGACAAAGACTCTTCGTTTTCATTTTGAATATTGTAATAAACTTTTCTTCAGTTTGAGAGAATGCTGTCCAAATTGCATCTATTCAAACTGCTGTTGCAAAGAACATTCTTCCAGCTTGTGGCCACAGCTGTATGATTTCCCTCTGAAATTTTCTATTGACAATTTCTTCTTAATTCCATCATGGGAAAAGCAACTCCTCTTCAGTTTTAAAGGTCCAGCTCTTTCATTTGATGTCAGGATCTGCTGGCTTTGGCAAGGGAGCAAAAGGCTTGAATGAATACCTCACTGCAGAGGAGGGACTCGTTCTTTCAAGCCAGGAATTTATAGCATTCATAAGTGTAAATCCCACAGAGTCCCCCCAGGAATACAAACGACAATTCCACGTGCAGGTGGTGATTATTTGGAAATCATGTGCAAAGCACATGTTCCTCATTTGCAAGAAAGGTACAAAAACTGTCTAAGAGACATCTAGAAAGGATTACAAACAGCTTCATTTCTTTCTAGGCTTGGCCAATAATTCCTGGCAAACTCTCTGTATAAAGGCCTGAGTCCCTTGGCCCAGCAGTGTCACCCTGGGCAACCTTCAGTAAACTTGGTTTTCTCCCATGGCTCTTAATCGGATCACAAAATGGTTTGGATAGAAGGGACCTCAAAGACAGAATTAGGGACCTTAACATGAGCCAGCATGTGCCCAGGTGGCCAAGAATACGAGTGGCATCCTGGCCTGCATCAGAAATGGTGTGGCCAACAGGACCAGGGCAGNCCCCCTGCCGGGCGGAGGCCGCGGGGCTCCTTGACCGCCCGGCCCCTCAGGGAACGGGGAGAGCGGGGTCAGCGGGAGCGGCGCCGCGATTGTCCCGTCCTACTCCGCTCTGGTGGCGCCACACGCTGAGTGCTGGGCTCGGCTGTGCGCCCCTCAGCTCGGGAAGGACATTGAGGAGCTGGTGAAGGGTCCGGAGAAGGGCACTGGAGCTGGTGAAGGGTCCGGAGCACCAGTGCCGTGAGGAGCAGCGGATGGAGCCGGGGGCGTTCAGCCTGGAGCGAAGGAGGCTCGGGTGTGACCGCCCCGCTCTCTGCAGCTCCCTGAGGAGGCTGCAGCNCCCTCTCTGTGCAGCTCCCGGAGGAGGCTGCGGCCGGGGGCGGGTCGGGCTCTTCTCGCAGTTAACAAGTGACAGCACAAGAAGATATCGCCTCAAGCTGTGCCAGGGGTAGTTGGGCATTAGGAGGAATTTCTTCACAGAAGGGGCGATTAGACTCTGCCCAGGGAGGCGGGAGAGTCTCCAGCCCTGGAGGTGTTTGAAGACTTAGAGACTGGACCATGGTGTGGTTGATGGGGTGGTGTTCCAGCAGAGGTTGGACTCGATCTAAGAGGTCTTTTCCAACCTAACTGATTATGCGATTCTGTGATTTTGACGCTGCTATGTGTGCTATCCCTGTGAAACCACAAAAATCAGCAAGCTAAAAATTCAGTCAAAAGTTTAGCGCCTCTGTCCCCACCTCGCCTCAACGCCAAGGTTCTCTAAGTGAATGGGAGCGGGGGTGAGAGGGGAGAAAGGGTGGGGGCTGAGATTATTTGACTTCACCCAAAATACTAGTGTAGCGCTTTTTTTGGATGGATGATACCTCAGAAGGTCAGTAAGCAAACCACAACAGTCTGATCTGCTTGGAAGGATCAGAGGAAATAAATGCCTTTCCCAGACAATGCCTTGGTGGCAATAGCCTGCTCAACCACCGCGCTAATTATGGACACTCACAGAAACATTACAGACTGATGTGTAAATACTTTTCCCTTGCTAATAGAGTAGCACCTTTTCCCATCAACCTTCCCCTTTCTGTTCAAACAGTGTCTGGGGAAAGGGAAAACAAAAAAAAAGTCTCAGCACCCATTCTCACTAGTAACTAGATTAGTAAAAACTCTAAAGAGAAGTATGAAGGCAAGGAATTACAGTGAAGGGGTTTTTTGTGGGGTTTTTTCTTTATCATTCTAGACTTCAACAAAAGGTTTATTATTTTCAGACAATTCATTTTGAAAGACAGTATCTAAAAGAAATTATTAAGGCCCTCTTCTCTTATTTTCTCAAATACACAGTCATCTTCATTTGGCCTAACTAAAAATCTTTTCCTTGAGATACAACCCAAATGAACTACATGCAGTGGAACAAATAAACAGTTAGAAAGGCATATGCATTTCAATAATTATAGGTAGATACAAACAAGCCAGAAAATCTCACCTAATACAGTCCAGGTTGATCTCTTTGGGATATTCCAGAGAGAACAGAATTATTTTTTCCTGCTGGAACATAACACAAGAACAGTTGTTTCTGCTCTAAGGCTTATTACAATGTACTGTATGGCTTGAACAGCAGTTCCAAATGTGCCAACGTTGATGTTATTTGGCATTATAGTGACCACAAGGACATAGATGCAGGCACTTTAACTGCCTAGTAGGCCTTCTGAATTAGACTGACTTCTGTAAATCACACATTCTTTGACCATAGCAGCTGCATAAATGCTACCTTTCAACTCTACTTTTCCCAAAGGGCACCAAGTACTGTCTGAAGTTTCTGAATACCATATCATCTGGCAGGTATAAGCAGGCAAATTATACTATTCCATTGCCAGTATCTGCAATTTTCTGTTGTATTAGGAAAACTTACGACACCGATTTTTCTTCTTGATATATTGTTTGTAAAGTAAATGTCCTGAAAATCTAATAGACATGTCTATCATGAAGCTATGATAACCATCCTGCAATAACTAACATCGAGGCATAGGAAGCTGGAACCATGGAACCAGGTTTTGCCTACATTATGTCTGTAGAAGTGATTTCATGCCTGTTCCAAGATTTCTAAAAGACACAACAGCTGAATTGCTTAGGTGCAGGCACTTCTACATCACAGCCTCACTATCTGCAAAGTCCACCTGTACTCATTCATTTTCCTACTAAATCTTACTGCTGCACTAGATTGCCTATTCAGACATGAATTTTCAGGCTGTTAGGCTAAGCTAGAAGTACCATGTACTCCTACAGGATCAGAAACAAAAGTTACGTTTTTCTTCTCACAAGTCAGCAGTAAGTTTTCAGAGTCTTTTGTCAGCACCAGTTAAACTTCTCTCAGCTCAGAGCAAAGATTTATAAGACTCTTGGGGATGCTAATGCCAAAATTATAAAGACCCAACTCAATCAATGCTTTTTCAAATGGGAATGTACAAAAGATAAACTTTTACTACATTTTTCAAGCATCTTGCAAAAAAAAATTAGAGAAATAGCCTAGGAAATCCTTAAGAACATTGTGATCGCAGCATTTAGAAGCTAGCTAAGCATGGTTTAAGATTTGATATTAATTCCCTAAAAACAGCTTGGAGTATGAAGATGTAAAATACTTCAAATTTGCTGTATAAAATGACAAATGCCATTCCGTACTATCTCTGTTTAATGCAAGAGCACACTGTGACTTGCTTTAACAGCTCTATTCTAATTATCAGCTTTAATTTTTTTAGCTCACTGAGATTTGTATCAGCAGCCAGACACAGCTGATAAGCTCAGTGATTTTCTATTGCCCTGTCCAAGGCTGTTCTTCTCACAAAAAAAAAAAAAAAATTAAATATGTTCAGGTCAGATCAGTGGCCTGAAGACCAGAGTGCCACAGAACTTAGTCCTTGGTAAAGCTTCGCCACAGCAAAGCCACTAAACCACATCCCCCAGGCTGGGTTCAATTCTAGTCAGAAAATGTTGTCTCTCTTAATATCATTTTCAAGTTATTTGTGAATAACTAATAGGCCACACCTAATCTAGAATTTATCTCCAGCAGTAACAAGTATAGAGCACTTCAAAGAAAGGGGCAAGGGCACCCACCACACCGTTTAAACAATTTGCTAATGGAAGAGCAGTTAGTGATTGATTTTATGGTTTCTGAAGGTACAGCAACATCACTTTTTTATGAATTCAGATAGAGTTTTTAGAAATATTTTTCTTTTAGAATTATTTTTCTTCAGTCTATCACACACTGTAATAGAGGCATTTATTTTAATTCACTTTATGTGATTCCCTTTCATTCAACAAATGACTTGAAGTAGCAACATCTTTTAGTCATTTAGCTGTTCAGGAACTCTCAGCAATGGATACTGATTCCTGAAAATGAACTTGGAATTGCATCTTTTATGTGATGGGAATGTCTGTGTATGGATATGTAGCATGTCAGATTTTCCAAATGGGTATGATTCCCAACTAGAGGGAAAAACACGCAAATGCACAAACAATCCTAGTGTGGAATCTAAGCACAAGTCTGTAAAATATATCTGCAGGTACATACAGATATAGATACCTGATCTCCTTATACATTCTGTCTTTCTGTAAATTTCAAATGTGTCATTCAAAAACACTTTCAATAAGCAGATAAAATAAAGCAATGATTGTTGAACCATCAAGCTAAAATATTTTTTTTATTCAGCCATGTTTTTTACCCTCTTCATCCTCCCAAAAATTCCAGTTTTCCTCCTTTTCCTACTCAAAGAAGTTCTTATTTAATTTTTTTTGAAGTTTATCTAACCAGAGAAACAGAGGTTGGGCTAAACAATAGAAGCAAGAACATGCTGTATTTACATTTTGGACACAATTTCTCATTCACCAACCTGTTTTTGTTGGATACTGGATTTCTTACTGTTTTTCATCTATTCAGGCATCTTGGTCTCCAGAACAGATTGACAAACGTAAGTTGAGAATAAGCTGAAATGCTCTTTTAAGTACTGTAACAAAATATGCTGAGCAAATCAGCATTGTTACACCCAGCAGCAGCAGTGTAAGGAATGAACTGGCCTCGTGGCCTTTCTCTCATAATTCTCTGTTTTAGTAAAAGCTACTATCCACAGCTGATTGGTTACATAGTGAATTCTAATCTTCATAATTAAAAGTTTACTTCCATTACAAATAAATTTACAAATAAAGAGATCCAATCTTTCCAAAGATTAAAATTGGTCTTTTCTTCTGAATTGGTTACAGTTTAAAGCTGTGAAATAACATGCTGTTCATTGCCTCACTGCTTGCTCTAATCAGCATGGGCCTAGAAGATTACACATGGTCCTTTCTTTTTTCCTCTTCAGACATTTTCAGTTGGCAAAGTCTTTATGTATCACAAAATTAAATAAAGACATTACTAATGCTGGAATTTTTTTTTTAAAATATGAAATATCTAAACATCCTTCCATCCTGAAAGGCCCACACTAGAGACAGAAGTATTTTAGCTGCAAATCAGACTTTTAGTTTATTAACACTTCTATTTAAAATTAAAAATTTTCTCTGTGTGAATGTCACAGATCTCAGTTTGGTCTAACATTGCAGCAGATGGAGCAAGCAAGAGAAATGGGGAAAAATTGAAAGCCAGAAATGGATACAACAGGGTAGTGCAGAATATACAAAAAATTATACCATCTATATCCTTTCTCATACTCAGAAAAGGTCCAAGTCAAGGAGAGAGAATGTAAAACGTACTATTAAAGCTGTGATGATAAACCTTCTAACATTCAGAAAGTTATTTAGTAAAACTGAGCAGAGATGTGCTTTTTAGTCAATTAATTCTGGACTGAAATTCTAGAATGTACAAAATACCTTTCCTCAATGGTGCTTCTCTCAGCATAGTTGTAAGAGTGATGGAATAGCAGCCTTATCTCATATTAAATACAAATTCCTATACCAACACACATGCTCACCATCTCTTGTCCTTTGGCTGCCTTCATCATCTGCTCTGATACCATTTTCTTCAAGCAGCTACTGAACACAAAGGTGTAAAGAGGATAAACCAGAGAACTTTGATTTTTTCAAAATTATGTACTTGACTCTTCCATTCCTTCTCCAGAAGAAAATTACAGTCCCCAACTACTGAACTATCATTTTCCTGACTCAGTTAATTTTACCCTGTTCTTAACATCCTTATATTGTAACAAACGAGCTGCAGTTCCTTATGGCCCAGCCTCAGCATGACTAACCCTGTTGGATTTCATTTTATTCTGATCCTTTCATAAAAGGATTGAGAAATAACCTGTTTTGTGTACAAAATTATCCAGTTGCATGTGCGTGAGTCATTGTACTCCAGTCGGAGCTCCAGTGTGTCTTCTTTGGCATCCTTTGTATACCCTGGAAAAACAAACAAACAGAAAAACCAAACAAAACCCCTCCAGCTGATGAACAGAGGGAGCAGCTAAAAACAGCATTAATGTGTTCAGCCTTAAATCAGAATCAGTCAATTAGGTTCATTTTATACAGTATACAAATAAAACAGCTGAAATCTCTACCAGAACACTTTCCCTGTGGGAGGGAGCAAGTGGGCGGTAGGAAGGGGGAGTCTTTGCAAGCATAAAGCTGGCTAAAGCAGTTATTTTGCTCCCACACAAAACTCTGACAACTCTGCCTCCAAAAGGAAAGGAAAGGGACAGGTAAAGCATGACATGGAATGCTAGGAAAGGAAGAAAACAGCAGAGTAAAGTGAGATGTTTCACTGCTGTAAAGGTTGCCAAGGGAATATGTTTCAGAATAGGTTTGGAGGAGAATGTGGGCAAGTGGAAGAGATTTAAAACACATCACCCCCTTCTCCCCAGACCTTCCAACCTTATCTTTCATGAAGAGGAAGTGAATGTAGATACAAAGTCGGTGAAGTACTTACAAGAAAACCTGCCGAATTATTAACCTGTTGATTTTAAAGCTGACCTCTAATTTGGTTAGTAGGCAGTGTCACCAAGCAGCTAATCTCATCATTGCCAACATGGATGTCAGCTGAGCAGCTTTCTTCTGACAGTCACAAATAAAAGCATCAAACATCAAGCTGTATGTCTGTAGAACTGCATTTCTCAAATCTGCATAGAGAACTGCACCAAAAAGACAAAACTAATGCAATTTGCTGTAAAGGCAAGTGGGTCTAGTGATTTGGAGAAAAAAAAAAAAAGAAAAAAAAGAAACAAAAAGAGACAGGGCTATAAGACAAATGTTCAAACTTTCTAATACTCTTTCTTCCAGAAGGACACTGATTCACAAAATAGGTCTGTGCTTGTTTCAGAGAATAGTGCTCATAGTCCAGAGTAAGAAACTTGATTTTTAGAGTTCTTTTTTTTTTTTAAACAGGATATGATGAGGTGGGTCTTTTGGATGTTTATCAGATATGCTAATAGTAAGAGATAAAACTAACAAGTAAAAATACTGTGAACAACAGACTCAGCAGTCTGAATTTTCATCTGGTTGCCTAAAATGAATGACAAACTTTTGCACCTGAGTTTTGCACAGAAGAGCATTCAATCAAATACTTCTTGCCAGGCCTTGAGATCCAGCTCATTCTGTTGGGATTTTTAAAAATTAACAGAGATAGGAATCTCCTTTTGTATTTGGTGGTTCAGTATCTGACCAGGAGATGGGAGACCTGGGTCTCTAGTTTAAACAAGTACACAAAACCATGCTCCGTTTTTGAAGTTAAAACCCCTAGTATCATTTCTTTTAAAAAACCCACTTCTTTGATCTGTTTTAATTGGTTTTTAAAATACCGTTTTAGCTTTGCTTTGTTTACATTTTTTGTAGAAATTGAAGTTCCTGCATCTGCTCGTCTGTTGGTTTAACCCAGTTCCTCTTAACTTCCTGGACTGCCTTAAAAGGATTCTTAAAAATAGCAGAAAAAGTCAGCAAAAATGTATTTCCTTTCATATAAACATTCAGAAACACACAGAAATAGAAAGTTTGCAGTTTATTTTGGTTTTTAAACAAACCTTTTGATTTTAGGACAAGTTCACTCTACACTGTTCTTTCCTCATGATTTAATAGTTTCCAAAGCTGTGTGTAGGCGTACAACTCAACAAACCTACAATTCACCTATGTGCTCTCATATGATGGCAGAGTGCCTACATATTAGCAACATTAGGATACATATATCGCCTTGGAAATACAGTGGATAGACACCTAAATATGTCCTTTCCATGTAATATTTTTCCCATGCATAAGCCATAGGTGAGTTAGAATCTCTAATACAAGGGTGTGAAGGAGAAAAAACTCCAAAACACCATGCCCCCTATCAACAACAGCTACATCCAGCCCATAGAAAAGTGGCACAAATCAGTGCCAACAAGAACCATTTATAAATACGTCAAGAATTTGTATAAAAAGATTAAATTAATGTGGGAAAGGTAATCTTTAAGATTACAAAATCCTTTTGGTTTTACCTATGTAGCAAATTCAGTGAAATTCTACAATCCATCAGCAGTGTATTGAGAGAAGGATCCATACAACTTTCTCAAGCCAAGGGGAAAAAAGTAATAAAACATGAAGAAATTCTTCTGTTGAATGGTTGTTTGAATTTTTCAGCTAAATAAAATGGAAGCACAATCCAGAAAGATTTCATTACTTACCAGAAGAAAAAACACCAAACCAGACAACAGATGTGATCTTGAAGTGTATCCGGTACTCATTTTTTTTACACCTTGTAGCAGAATGGAAATAAACTGGGATCAGGTTATCCAATCTCTCCACTGATTTTGGTGGCACCAAACATGTAAGTTACAATATAGAACTAACGCTTTTTCCTTCTTTTCTCAAACAACTCTGGGTTTCTCTACATAGTGGTTGGTAAGGCTCCTAGAGCAGCCACTGCCATGCAGCAGTGCTGGCATACCAAACCTAGGCTGAAGCCAGAGAGCTGTAGCACCAACTGCTGTGGAGCTGCAGCAGGCTGAGCTCAGTGCAGCAGCAAAGCAAATTAAACACTGTTAGCCGCATACTGGGGGTGCAGCTGGCCTGAGCCCTTTGATTTAAAACAACCTGGCTCAATCTGCACAACCATACACCTGGAGCAGCGCAGGCTCCCTATCACTTGCACTGTGCTGGGTCTTGCAGCCCAGACAGCACCATTTCCTATCCTGGGCTTGGAGCAGTGCTGGATGGAGAAGTGTCTACTCAGACAGACAATTTGCCAGAGTTGAGAACCATGCAGTTCTTTCACTGGACTGCTAGTTCTGTAGTTAATAAAGGGACATAGAGGGAAACAGAGAAAGATTTGTAGAGGCCAAGCTCTAATGCAGTAGATTTAAACCAGACAACTTACCAGCATCAAACAACAGGTTTCCGTGTACCTTTCCTTGCTGCCATCAAAAGACACGGTCTGTTCTTCCTCTTGTGCTCCATTCATTCATCAGCACCAATCAATACAACTCACTAAGCAAACAAAAATAGATTTCTTTCTTTTCTTTTTCATTGTAGGGAGAAGACCTAAGCTCAACTGCAGCAGGTAGCCATTAGACTGGCCCTGCTTTACAGCGTAACTGCCCCCTCAGGGCACTCTGACAAATGGGACTGTGGCATCAGGTTAACCCCATCCCCAGGGTTTATCCTCACCCACAAGTCAGCATTACCATTTGCTGCACAGCAAACAGACCCAGGGGACTGACTCAGGCCAAAAACAGGCTATCAAAACCAAATCAAAAATAAAGAGCCAGTATTTTTAGACCAGGTTAGCTTGCCAGTCCAGTTCACCACTGTTTGCCCACACAATCCTCACCAGCATAAAGGAGGAGTAGCCCAAGGAACAAGCAAATGAAAGGGGAGGAGTGTTCTGCTGTTTAAGCCAGACCACTTACTAAAAGAAATGCTCAATCTATGGCCTCAGGTATTATGCATATTTGTGTATAGAAATGAGCATTTCAGATAAAAAGTAATCTGCCTCTGCCCAGAGGGGCAGCTTGCAACTCAGAACCCAAAGTTCACTTCTATATTCTTTACAGGTATATTTTTATTTGTGGTCACTGCATTGTGCAAGTATAAATATTAGGAGGGAAGGAGCCACAGAACACCTCTCTATAGATTCTGAAAGAGAGAGGGAATAAATAGGTAGCCACAATAAAGGACCCTTCAGGGATACTACAGTGCTACAATTTAGAACTGCAACACCACAGAAACCAATCAATTCCAATTAAAAATTGGCTTCAGAAAAAAAAAAACAACAAACCAAAACCAAATACCAGTCAAGCTGCTGAAGCTTGAAGGCTTCATAACTAAGTTATCTAAGGGATTTCTTTCTCTGCTTTTAGTAGTTGTCATACATCTTAGTAGTTTCACTTAAGCTTCTTGCTCGCTGCTTTCTGATCCCAAGCTTACAGTGCAACTCCTTCATGCTCTGAAGTCTCACATAAGGAAATTCAGGTTCCGCCATTCTTTTCACCACTGGGAAATGAAAAAAATGACAGACATTTGGTGAAATCAGGTGAAATAGATCAGTTACTTTCATGTATCAGTTATTGCTGGCTAGCAATGTGCTTTTAGAGAAGATAAACAATACAGATTCTGGGGTAAAGTAAGGTGACAAGCTGGTTATCGTCCTCACTTCTCTGAGTCTAAGCTTACACAACAGTCTTAAGCACTACTACTTACAGAATATCTCTACTCCCTGAGACCATGGTCTCATAGCACAGCCTTCACTCAAAACACAGCTAAGCATGATAAATGTCACAGGACACATGGGTGGAAACTTCCAGCCCTGGTGCTTTTCTGGAACAGATCACCAGACAAGGTACATAAAATGTCTATGTACAGCAAGAAAAGCATGTCATTCTTCAGAGATCACTAATTTCCTGCTTACTTTTTAAAAAAATGTAAGTCTAAAGGCCCAAATCTGTAAACATTTAATTCTAAGCTGATAGCATGATTCAGCAGAACACTTAAATATACCTTTTTAAGCCTGTAAGTATCTAAACATTTTTTGGCAGTGGAATGTGGGTTATATTTGGACTTGATGTATTTGTGAGGATTATCAAAGATACATAGAAATGTAATCAACTGAAAAACTTTTCTTCTGTGTATCTGATCATATCACAATGCAAGGCAAAAATAATTCCATCTGGAACTGCTCTGGAAGATACATTTGAGATGAAGTAACTGCCAACTGCATACTCAGAGGTATCTTTCACAGTAGAATGAAGGGGGCAAGGGAATAATAAAGAAAATAGACACAGACTGTAAAGTTCCTACCTCACCAAGTAAGCCTGAGTTCCTTAGTAAGTCCAGTAGTAACTGGACCTTCATTTGAAAACATTCAGAAGAGCACCAACATCTTCATGCCAATGAAAAGACTGAAAAAAAGCTAAATAACTGCAATGCCTAACTTAAGTCCAGTCAAGAACAGAGACTGCTCACTGTCCTGATGTGGCCTGAGCCTATCCCAGTCACAGGCCTGGATCCCATCTCATCCATGTACCCACCCACATGGGAAATAGGACATCAGCAAACTAATGAGGATGCAAAAGACTCCTCACATTTTCTGATCGTAAAGACTCACAACCCTAATTTACAACTTGCTTAATAACACCATGGTCAAACTTCAGTTACTGGCAGTTAAGAAAAGAAACACGTAATGACATAAAGGAAAGTAAGCTAGAGACATTTTTTATAAGTATAGTGAGAGCTTCCTGTCCTATTGTTAAACTCAGCATGTGATCTGTAAATTAAGAACTGCTTCATGTAAGTATGGCCATCCAATTAAATGCCTACCTAGAATACACACCCTATAGTTCTCATGTGGGAAAGTTTCTACATGACTTGTAAACTCAAAGGGATGATATTCGTATGTGAAAGTCTTACCCCTACACCACCCTCTCTCTTGCCATACTTTGTTCCCCACTACTAGACTTTCCAAGATGTAGGGGGAGAGAGCTTGGGGAATTCATCAGACCAGATGGGTTTTTTAGTCTTAGCAGAGTCATGCAAGCCTTGTTCAGATTTCAGATTCAGTCAATGCAGCCAACATCAACAACAACAAAAATCCGAGGGTAGGCTAAGTTAAGCACCATATAAAACTTACCAGAGAGAGCTTCATCATCACAATCTTGAAAGAAAAGTTGGCTAAATTATTTTATAAATTCTCTCAACAGACCCACCTCCCACAACCTTCAAAAATAAAGAACGTCAGGAGCTTCACTATATATTAGCATGAATAAGGAGGCAGTGTTCAATACTTGTTAATGTAACTTAACTGTTTTAAAATTTTCCCTTATGTCTCATTTAACTGCTCATTTAAAAGTAAATATAACCACTTCCATATTCCAACATGTGAATTTGTGATGAGTTTTGTAAGTTTCAAAGCAATGTAAAAATGTAATAAAATGGACTGTGTTTACTTCTGGCATGCATTTATTCTCTAATGCAAGGCATCTGCCTTGTTATTCCAGATCTTTACTACTAAATCCTCAAATCCTGTTGTACAGTGAGCACTGTGTGCTCTGAGTTAACATTACTCATGAGCATCACAAATACATATTTGTACAGGATCTGTGTATTTTCCTGGCTGATTGAGTTCTCTTGTTTTTCTAGGAAATATTTACATGTCCTGTCCCTTTAGTGAAAACACCAGTCTTGTAGGGTTTTCTGTGAAGGCTTCTGACAAGAGCAGACTTGAGCTGTGTTGAACTTTCATTATCAATTGTGCATAAGGAGGGAAAACCCTATCTGGCTTGACATTTGGGTTGCTTTTAGTTTGCTGTGGCCTCTACATCTTCTCTGAAAGAGGGCAGAAGTAGCACCAACAGAAAATGCAGACAATATTTGCAGGACCAGCTGCACAATGGGATTGTGGGGACAGAAAAATCAGGCAGAGGTGAGCCCACTAACCACTGAATCTGATTGGGATAGTTGTCTTTTTCTGGTTTAGGTTCTGAAAAATCAAAACATAAGTTTAAACAGCTATAACCTAAAAGAATGCTGTATCACTGAAGCATTCCTTAATTCCACAGTGACCATAATCTCCTGAGCTTGCTCAGGAAAGTGGTGTGGCAATCATAAGAAATCTCTTCAGTCCTGAGAATACTACTGTCATAGCTACCGTGGCAGATTGTGGAACCTCATGCTTTGGTCAGAGAGGATGGACTTTCTTTGTCTGAGCATAAGTTGGAAGTGTCAGGTTTCTCTTCTTCCAAAGCATGCCAATCCAAAAACACTTCAAACTCCGTGTCACAGTGACAGCATTGTAAATTCATCTTCTCAGTTCAGAAGGGTTTTCTCCAGCTGCATCAGCGGGTTCAAAAAGCAGACATGTTTTTGTGCATGGAAAAAAGTAGACATCAAGCTAAATATAGGTTGGAAAGAATTGTTTCCATTTAAAATTAAAAAACACACTAGCAAGGTTTCCCTTATCCCTGTTACTATTAGGACTGTTACCAGAGAGGGCAGCAGACCATTAAAATCACTTGTCTCACGGTCAATTCAGACACCAGATATGATGGGAAGAAAGTTTCATAAGTCCAAACACCAAAGACAAAAATTGACTATCACCTTCATTCTGTCTGCCACTGTGCTGTCCTCACAAATTATTTCAAGAAACTAGGCACAGACTAATGCGTTATCCCTTGGTAGTGTAATACTAAGCATACCAGATGGCATTTCCAAGGAATGGCAAACACACATCTCAGATTTAGTAGGATTTTGACTGGTTTTATTTCTTGGATCAAAGCATAAACTGGTATATGCTGCCTGAGCACCAGAATATTAGGGAGTGAGGGTTGTAAAATCTACCTCCATCACAAAATAACAGTGAATGTAGTAGCAATTTACAGCAACATAAGTGAAATAATTCCCAAAAGTCCTATCTCATCTTTAGGACCACAAGAGAAGAAATGGTGTCTGCAGCATTTTAAGTACCATTGTTTCTTTACAGTGTTACATAAACATGAAATATATATAAAAGTATTATACAAAGCAATATACAACACCAATGTCTGGCTTGGAAATTACCTTGATCCACTGCAAACTGACAAGTTTATCAAGCACAAGTTATTAATGTTTTTTAAAGTATATTAGAAAATCCTTTCCTTTCTCAAGGCCCCTATACCTGTTTCTTGTCCAAAAATGTCCCCTTACCTCTTCCACCTTATTAGTACCTACTTCTCTCTCCCCACATCAGAATTCCTATCTCCCTGCCACCCCCAGGGGTTTTTTTCTTTGGCATCTCCCACCTCCAGAGTCTCCTGTTGCAGGGTCTAAGGCTGACTCTGACACTTATGTTTCCCTGGGAGAACTGGTCCCAGCATTGCCTCATGTGGTGCAAACCCCATGGCAGAGCAAAGCCAGCAGTCACCTTGTGTTACCCAGTTTCTGGTTCCTGTACACACATAATGTAAGTTCTCAGGCTGGACTAACACACATCAGCTCAACAGAATACAGCAAATGTGTTCAGCTCCCTTATACCTATGGCCAGTTGAGAACCACCTTCACAAACTCAGATTGCAAAGGCACAACAGAAACACTTTTCTGTATAGTGAGAGGAAATTTCAGAAACCCGTGACAAAGAGCAGCACCCATTGGACAGATGTATGCTAGGATTAGGAAATTAGGGCAACCAAAGAAGCCTTGCTTGTGTACACGGAAATGTGCAAATACACAAAATAGGCAGAGCCATTGCTGCTCCTCCTCTCCTGGCATGAGAAAGGAACTCCAGCTGAAAGTTTCAAATACAAACCAGCCAGTTGTGTAAACAATATTTGGTTGCTACTGGTTTCAAATTGTAACTAGCAATCGTTTGCTGTGTGTATTGCAACAGCTGTTACAGACATCCCAGAGCCAGCACTAGAACTGCACCAACACTGCAAACACACAGTTCCGCAGAAAGCACCAAGGGACACAAAACAAGTAAAGAAAAGCATGCAGAAAAGATGCATCAGTTGTGCACTCAGTTTTAACAGCAGCTGCCAGCCAAGACATAAGTGAAGACTAGATCATTTCTGACTTCAGTGTTCAAGAACTTTCATCCACACTATGCCAAACCAAAGGCAGCTTAATTATAAATGTGTCTCTACATATTTTCTGATTCTATCATATGTGAAGGAAACCTGAACTTGACAGATAAATGCCATAGAAGCAGAAGTCATGTAACATTAGAAGCTAATTGTGGACAATTCTAAGGACCCAAAATCTGATATGCAAAACCAGAAATGCCCCCCACCCCTCTGGTACAATAAACTCTTATAAGCCCACAGGAAATATTCTTGTATGTCTTCATATAGAGAGGTTTATCCTTTCCTAATTGAAATTATATTAATTTTTGTCCATTTCTCACAAATGGAAACTTTCAACACAATTCTAGAAAGCCATTACCGGTAATATTCTTTCTGCAGTATCTGATGTCTGGATATAAAGTCTAATATTGCTGCCATCAGCAAGGAAAACATCCAAAAAGGCTCTCTGGGTTTGGATCTTAAACATATTCTGTCAGGTAGAAATGCAACACTGTTTTACTGCTTTCCATACTGCTGAAATCCTTCTGAAGATGCTGATGTATTCCCTACTTATTCAGGCAAAATAAACAATTGAGATTACCATTTAGTACACATAAAGTTACAAAAATTACTATTAAAGCTTGCAGAAGACAAAAAATAAATATGCAGAACAGCAAATGGGAAGATACCGAAGAATTAGAGGAGAGTCTTTTTGGTGTTAAGGGCCACAGGTGTCTCAGTGTTTGTAGGCATGATGCAGTCACTTCCTAGGAAGTAGTGACTCCAAAAAGAGGAGGTGGATACACAACTGCAGGTGAATATTCAAAGCCACAATCCTGCCAGATGATGGAATTTTCACCCCATCAATCCCTTAATTAGGGTTTTTTTCCTCTCAAAGTCCTGTACCAGGGTTTAAAAG
Organism: Donacobius atricapilla; assembly: GCA_013397315.1. Lineage (NCBI taxonomy): Eukaryota > Metazoa > Chordata > Aves > Passeriformes > Mimidae > Donacobius > Donacobius atricapilla. The sequence goes on from WBMY01014039.1 coordinate 16,610, forward strand.
ATGAGTGGAACCTGTAGCTTCGGTCTTCAAAGGTGTTTATTCTATTTCTTGTCTCAAGGTCTTACAGCAGACTTAGCGTGCTAAAGAAATGCAGCTACAGGAACACAGACAGAGGATCCAAGGTAACTTTTAAAGGTTTCTAACCCAATTAACTCTTAAAGTATACTATATTTACAGTTTTGCACCAATAACTACTACCTATTCTAGACAGGCACTTTCTACATCAAATCCATTCTACCAATGTCTCTGTGCCACTGTCACAGCAGAAGATGGAGTAGAAGAACATGAGACAATGCCCAAAATTCTCCATCTTGTTCTGATCTACTTCTATACTAAAAACCCAAAACTACAAATTTTCCCCCTGTGACAAACTGAACTACTATTTATTTCAAATCTTTGTTGTTTTCAATTCAGCTATGAGTGTTGGAAGTTTTTCCCATGGACTAAGGTGAAAGACAATGCTTTCCTGGGGTCCCAGGCAGGGTCTCGGACCCCCCAGGGCAGTTTGAGGGGTTTTCCACATGCCCTGGACTCCAACACCTGCCAAAAGGAAAAAGTGCATCCCTGTACCTACAACTGGGAAAATATCTGGTAAGAATAATGAGGCTATCTGAATAGACCAGAGTCACTGCTACAGGAATACTCTGCAGTACCAGTGCCTAAGGTCCAAACCACTGCACAGCGAGAGGGGTTGTAAAAAAGAAACCTGAAAGCATTTAGGTCATGAGAAAACAGGTCTCCAATAAGTGACCTCGGAGAACTGTCTTATGTGTAGACACAACAAAATCCAGATCCATTGGCTGTCAGCTGATGACAGGATCAGACTAGAGGCGAAGCTCACATTTCTAACAGTGAGGTAGTGCACAAGAATCAGGTATTCTCCACTGGTTTTATATTATATTAAGACTTTATATGTCCCTAAAAGACTTTCCTGAGCTCATATTTAGGAAGTGCCATGCCTTGCTCTGCATGAGAAGTCAGTTACTCATTTCAGGAAGATGAGGAGTGGTTTGAGAACACCCTTGGGATTCCATCTGGATCAGGTGGCAGAAACTCATCCCTGCAGCTCCTCCTCCTGTTGACTGCCCTGTATCAGAAGATTGAAGTAGTCCTTCTGGCATTGGTGTTAATTGAGAAGAGGTACGTCCCTTGACAATCACAGCAGAGGAAAATGCTGGAATTGTACATAACTGCACGCAACATTAAATTTTAGTTTCTTGTATCCACCTTTGCTAGCCGGGCAGAAAATACGGGAGGGTTCCTGGGAACCCTTAGGTTTCAAGTACTCTTGGCATATTTCTGCAGAGACTTCATGGTGTCTGTATATAGGACCATCTCCCACCTCCTGCAAGAGCAGGGTGGCAGAACTGAAATTTATGCTGTGTGTTCTATTACCCCTCATTGGGTACCCCGGAGAACATCCTAGGATGCATGACTCCAATTAACTGACTCAGTTCAGATTGGTAACTTACTTTTTTCAGTCAGAAAGATTATAGAAGTACAAACAAGCATTGGTTTGGGGTTTTTTCCCCAACAAGAACTGAAATTTAAGAACCTGTTATAAAAGTCTGTAGACTGACATGTGGGGAAAAAGTTGAGGAATGCCAAACTTAAACAATCTTTCTTATTTAAACAGACCTCCCACAGATTTTCCTGACACCCAGTATTTCACCTATCTGCATACCCACACACCTGTTTGCATGTATTAAGGAATAAAAGAATCCCTTCTGGAGGCATTGAGTCCTTCTAGGGATTTAATCTTTATTCCCAAATCTATTTCTTATCCAGGCGACAGCTCTAGTTGCTCCTTTTAATTAAAATAAGCACTACTTTTCTTCTGTGAAGATACAAAAGCCCCTCTGTCTCTTATACAGAGGATCATCTGTTGTGCTTTCTTGACTATTTTACAATTTTCCTCACATGGGAAGAAGCAGACGCTTCCTCACAAATACCTTTGGTGCACATATTTTGGTATGAAACATTTCATGTGTGATATAAATGTCTGTGAAATGTGGAACAAACATGGGATGCAAACATCAGAATGAGATAAAGACCCACCCCTCATTACTGACTCTCAATGAGGAGCAAGTAGGTCACTACAGGGCCAGTTTCCTACCTGGGGCTCAGCAGTGCTGGGGGTTTAAAAAGGCTCCAGTACCAGGGTAAGTGCTTCTTGGGTGTGTACTGCTCATGATGGAGTGAAACCTCCACAAGGAAAGTACACGGAGGACTTTATGCATTTATTTTTCCCAGATCCTCACTACCACCCTGCAGCTTTTACAACCTGGATACAGAGCACCTCATCCACTATGGCAGCCCAGGGCTGGGAACACAGAGGCCATGTTACCTTTCTGCCACTCCGAGGGAGTCCCATCTGGCAGCACACTACCCTCCTTGCCACCTCTCTACTCAGCAATCATGTGGGGAAAAAAGACAAGCAGGATTCAAGGTTTCAAGCTACTTCCAAGCAGTTTAAGTTCTCCAAGAACACTGTGAAATGTATTAATAGGCAGATTAGTTTGAGGATCTTCAAGAAAGGATGTTAGAGGAAATAAAATCCCAGTTCCATCTAGAATAGTCACATTAAGTATGACTGTTTAATACTTAAAGCAGCGGTTTCCACAGTTTTCTTTTTAAAATGGCGTCATTTTATCTTATTTGATTCTACTGAACTACAAGCACAGCTTCACATCATAGCACCGGGGAATAATTCACTACTTATCTCCAACTTTTTATTACTGTTATCTTTCAAAGGGCATGTAGTAGTAGAACAAGGAAGAGTGGATTTAAACTGAGGGTGGGTTTAGATTAGATATTAGGCCAAAAATCTTTACTGTGAGGGTGTTGAGACACTGGAACAAGTTGCCCAGAGAAGCTGTGGGTGCCTCATTCCTTGAAGGGTTTAAGAACAGGGTGAGCAGGACTCTCAGCAAGCTGGTCTAGCAGAAGTGTCCCCAGCCATGGTAGGGGGATTGGAACTAGATGATCTTTAAGGTCCCTTCCAACCCAAACCATCCTATAATTCTGTGATTGCCTTAGTAAGGTTATGACAAGGCAAACTAAAGGATCAGGATCATCTTAAACTGTTGTGTTTGAGTATTCCCCTCCCCCTCTTCCTTTTATCACCTGCTTTCAACCCAGAAGGCAGAACTGTCCATGCCAGAAACTCCACACATTGTTCAGTGTTACAAATATTTGTGTTTAGCCTCTTATCAGTGAAGTATTGTTGAGACCAAAGAAAATTACTTACACAAAACAAACGGAGGAAACAGTGCAGTCTGTAAGGCAGGAGAAGACAGTGTTAAGTAAAGAAATACAAATACAGACATGTCCCTAAAACAATGCAATAGAATCCAGCATAAGTTTAATACAAATACAATAGAAAAAACATTTACCACTGTTAGCAATGATCCATTCAGTAAGTGCACGTGGCAGTCCTAACCACTTCCAAAAGGGATGGAAATTTCTTTTTAAATAAACTTGCAGCAAAAGCTCAGATTTTGTCCCAGCAACTATTTAAGTTTTGGAAAGAGCACTAGAGTCTTATCTACTCAAAACAGGCACCAACATAAAGAAAGTTTGTTTTTTGGAAAAAGTAGATGTTCAGTAGAACTATTCATGTTTCTTATAATTTGAATTGGACACTTTCTTGTATCCCTTAATATTGTTTGCATATCCCCTTAACAGTGTTATTATTACCCGTAGTAAAATCTTCTGAAACATCTAGAACTGCTGCCAGTTTTGCTCCCACTAGTCTTTCCCAGTAGCTTGAAGCACAGCTCTATTTTTAACATAGGAATACAGAATAATTCAGAGCTGATAAGGCATTTTTCTTTGGGTTTTGATTTTGATGAAAGAAAGTTTTCATAAAGAAAGAAAAACAGAAACACACAATAAGCCAACAAAAAATGGAAACAAACAGAAAGATGTCAAAAATATACGTTATGTAACAAGTAAGATATCTAGAAATCTTTTTATTGCCCCTATTTTTCCTTTAGAGAACTTAAAGTTAGGTGATTTTGTTTTAACAGGAATCAACCAACCTGAATCCTCAGCAAGCTCTCAGTGGATCTGTTGCTCAGCTAAGAAGCATGGACCATAAAAGGAGAAAGGATGAGAATGACGTCCTGATTGCAACATATTTGAAAACAACAGCAGGTCAGGAGACTGAAGTGTATCTCAACATTGAAACAAAAATAAAACAGACATCCTTGAATTAAAATGCTTCAGAGCTTTCTACGCCAGAAACCTTCTCCCTTGGCCAGCACACAATACCAGTCTGAAAAGTATAGTAACTTCCCATATGAGATTCAGATGAAATTCACTTCTGTGTCCAGCTGCACTTTTGAAATAGAAGTTAAATAAATAAGAAACAGAACCTAGTTTGATATGAACAAATATCATTTTTCAGAGCAGTGCCGAAATCTTAGATACTCAGCCTTCTGTTTGTGTACATACACATCCAAACACATTTGTGAGTTACTGAATGAGAAGAGAGGAATGTTCCAAACGTGCATTCGTCCATTGCTTGCACAAATGGTGTGTTGCAGGGTCAGGAGAGCAGAGATCGCGTGGTCAGAAACAGGGGCTCTAGCCAAGAAAATGCAGCCTGTGATCAGACCAGCTTTGATTCTGGTTACACCTGCAGATCTCTGGGTCACATTTTACCTACACACCACAACTCTTTTATGGTATTCAATCCTTGGCCTCATGCTTGCTTTTCAGAAAGAAAACCACCTTATATCAGCGTCCTTTGGTGAAGAACCATATAAGAGTGCTACTTTTTGCCTGTTATCAGGCTCTGCTCTGTTCTATTTGCTGAAAAACTTGAACTTTTTATCTGTCCTTTCATCAACACCTGAATCCTCCTCATATTAAAGGCTGCTGTTCAACACAGACCGGAAAAGGTCGGACTCCTAGATTCCCAGCTCCAAACCTCTGCTGCTTCAAGGAAACGTGTCTCAGTTCTATTCAGAAGTGCATAATGACTAGCTGTCCTTACAGCTGCACCCTGAATACACCCCATTATTGCATGGATGCCCAACACAGGCAGATCATAATCACAGGTTACATTCAAGGATATCGATGAGTTGCATGAAAATGAGACTGATAGGGATATATGTACTGCTCATACTGTCTTTCTCTTGATGAAAAAGGAGAAGACACAACACAGTCTCATGATCTCCTCTTGTTAGTGGCTTCTTGCAAGAACCACAGCATTTGTCTTTAGGAGCTGGAGGTAGTAAGGGAAATACTAAATCAATCTCTCCAGCTTGGTCATTGTTCAAGTTTGCAGAGTCTGAAAGAGTGGAAGGACAGGGGTGTTAGGGGTTACATCATTCAACTCTGTGTTCAACTCTAAGACACGATAGTGTTGGTAAATGCTTTAGCAGTGTTTGTTTTGAGCAAAACATCCATCCAGTCAAGCTGCCTCCTGTTGTGTTGGGTGTTCTGCTGTCCCCTGACAACTCCTCCCGTGAGATAAGTTACTGGGACAACAGCCAGAGGATGCCTGCTGTAACCTCTGCAGCAGGAAAAGATGGTGCCAGGCAGAAGACGGCACCTGGAAAGCTGGGTTAGCCTGCATGGGCTTGTTCCAAACTTGGAAAGCTGGCCCTGTTCGGGTTGGGGGATGCAGCTGGTTGGTGTGATGCTGAGTGCAGGCACATGAGTCATGTTCAGTACTGTCAAGCAGCTGCGGTAAAGCCATGGTCCTTGCACAGCACTCCCTCTTCAGCACACACTTCACAACTCCATTGAGAAGAAACACAGGACAAGGGCCAAAAAAGTCTTAAATTGAGTTTGATTTTTCCTTTTGCATGTTGTATTTTAGTCAGTGACACATAGAAATCCCTTCACATAAAAGCTTAAATACTGCTGTTTAAGGCAAACCAAGAAAATTAATTAAGTACTAACTTACTCTCTCTTAAGTAAGTATTAACATCTCTGTCATAATGAAAGATAGACATGAAGGTAAAAAACAAGTCAGCAATAGAATTTTTAGGGAAAAAGTATCCCAATCCTAGCAAGCTCATTCACCTCTGGATTTCCATCTTTTCATTCTATTAAAAATGAAGGTTTCTATTATAAAAGCTGCACTGGTTTGACCTGCAGACATATCTGTGCTCAATAAATTGCTGTGGTGGCAGAAAAGTGACTGCTTCCCGTTCATCAGCACCTGCAGGGCAGTCCCTCTGCCTCTGCTCCCACACCAGCTGCCAGGTTGCTTGCACAGGTGTGTGCTAACTTGTTTCACATTGCCAAGACTGACTACTCAAGGCCAGTCCATACCAATGCCAGAAAAGGAACATACTTTTTCATATTTTTAATGATTTTTTTATTCACTAGTCATCCCTCTTGCAATATGAGATGAGCAAGTTTGGGGTAAGGCTTGGTTTTAACACTAAGTGTCGGTAACACAGAAACATCCCCTCTGTTTTCTCTCCCAAGAAACACGTAGGACACTAAGTGCTGCCTGCACATCTTCAACAATGGGGAAAAAAAGAAAAGAAAAGCACAGAGGTGCTTTAAGAATGAACTTCACTCTGTGTCTTTCAGTGCTGCTGAAGAAATTTTGTTACTGTGTCATAAAACATCTCTCAAGTCACAGTATGCCAATAAATACTAGAACACATACAACAAGGCCAGTTTGCTGGGTGAGATTCTTTAATAGCCAAAATTAATATTTATTCAACTATCAATTGCACCAATAAAAGGCACTGTGTACAGGAAATGACAATTAATGCACTCTTGTCTTTCATAGAGTTATTTGATCTTTATTTGGAGATTGTTCTTTGCCATAACAAAAGAACACACAAAGCTGTACTGCTATTTATATTATGAAGCAGCATTTATGTAAGCACAACCATTTTAAGTTTGAATTGTAAGCAATAAAGCTGTAGAGCTACTGTCTTTGCCAAGCAGGAAGCCAAAACATAGCTTATTAAAATCCATTGTATTGTGGAACAGAAATTTAGGTTCATTTTATGTCTTGAGAACATACTCACCTGGCACCAACATTTAAGGAATGATTCTGTGCCTATCTTGACCTCTACAAAATAACCGACTGCTTTTGATAGCACAGTCATCATATGCCTTTATAAGCATACACAAGTGTACATAACCTGTAAAATTAGTACTGCACATGTACTTAGCAAGTCACTCCTCCTCACCAAAAGGGCCTGGTGTAGAGAAAAAAAAACTAATATACATTATTTCTGCTGGTGTGTTAAGAAAAATCCACAATGTTGTCATGTCAAAAGACATCTTTAAACCCTGAAAACTGATATTTTGAAGAATTATTTTCTGCCAGAATTTAGTAGAAGAAAAGTCAGTTGGCAGCGTTTGACAAGATATTGCAGGCACTCCTGAGGGATTTAACTTTCTTTAGCAGCCCTGTTATGAGTCTCATCAAGACTAATTAAGACTCAGCAGTAATTACTGTGAGTCATCTGTAGGGCTATAGCAGGCATTGGATCAGAACTAAAGAGACTGCTCCTCACAACAGAAATCAGAAGTAATTCACTTTCTTTAGCACTCCAGGAGGTCTGAATTTAAGAGACACTAAATAAACAGCATCTTTTTATTTACAAAGTATGCAGGAAAAACTTTTCTAGAATTTGTTAGGAATACTTATTAATACCATTTTCCATAGCCCTCCTGAACTCCCCTTACATGCCCTAGCCACACATTGCAAGTGAAGAGCTCTTGGGACACAAACCTCTGATCTGGTCCTTCAAAACACACCCACTTCCCAGAAAAGTTCACTTCAAGCAAGGTTATCACAGCACACTGAGCCTTTCCCAGAAAACCAAAACTGCATCTCCTCCCTAAAAACGCTGTGGAGTCATACTGCACCCAGCTGCTCCAAAACACCACCGTTCTCATTAGAACCACAGCAACGTGAAAGCAGGAATGGAAAAGGGACCAATGGCAACTCACAATCGTCAAACACAAGCACAAGTGATCAAGGGTCCAAGCCTGCCAAAGAAGGATCACACACATGGACCACATTTAAATGGATTTGAAAAGTCATCTAGGCTACAACAACCCAAATACATGCCAGATTCTGCCCATCACTACAACCGCAAGATAAGAGAACACGACATTTTCCCAGCACTCATCAATACACTCATCAGTGCAAACCACTGACACTATCAAAAAGCATTTACAGCTGCAAAATCCAAGAATGTGTGTAATCCTTCTATTGAGTGCTCACAAAGACTTTCCTGTGAACTGTTTAGAGGCAAAAGATTCATCAGATATGCCACAGAATATAAAAACAAAGCACACAGTTCTTGCCATGTAGAGAAACAAGTTTGTACATGGAGAAAAAAACAATAGCAATATTATTATTGTTGCCACCCAGGCTTCGCAGAGAGCACTGTCATTGGAACTCACTGCTTTACAAGGCAGACTGATACACTAAGAACACAAGGAAAGGAAGATAGCAAAGGAAGTCTTGAACCTGGGAGGTAGGATAATATTTCAAGTCTTTCATATAACAAACTATTTGGCTGAAAAATTCAAAACTTACCTGCTGTAGCTTTCAAAAATAATTATGAAGACATCACTATTTGTAATATTTGAATCCAAAGTAACTGAAAAACAAGTGGAAAATGGGGAGAGAGAAAACCAAATGTAGCCAACAGATGAAAAACGTGTCCAGTGTCTCAAAACATGACTGTGGACTAAATAGTCAGTGTTACGTTACTCATCCTTTGGTTTCTGCCCAACTGCCTTTATCAGTCTATTAAATTACTGAAGACATGAGCAGGGCAAAATACATGGAATGCTGCTCCTCTCCCAAAGCAAGACCTCAGTAAGTTTCTTGGCCATGTAACTCTGTGGTCACCCAAGGCTGCTACCTTTAAAAGAAATGAAAACTCAAGTGAAAAAAGATAGAATAACCACTAAGTAGAACTTTAAAGACCAACCCTTAGTTTCTGTTTGGTAAGTCTTAGCACAAAATATCTGAGGCCAGAGGCTACAAACCTCTTCAAGCTCATCCCCCTGCACACCCGTCCTTTCGGGTAGTTGAAATAGATTTTTTTTTTTTCTTGGCTTATATAAAGCTCACAAGACCCCTTCTAGGATCCTGCAGATCTGTCCTACAACACAGCACACTGCACTGGGATTTTATTTTTCTACAAACTCATGCTTCTCACAAGTCTTCTTGGAAACTCTTGAAGGGAGGAGGTCCACGTTACACTTCTACATGCCCAAGAGCCTGTCTTTTGCCTCTGACTTCTACCCATGGGGTCCCACATCAGCTCTGGCAGTTGTGGAGCAGCAAGGCTGGGTGGCTGCACTCATTGATGCAGAGGGATGGAGAATGGACAGACTACAGCTGTCCAGTGCGAAACTGCACCCTTACATTTTGGGAAACCTGTAGAAAGGCAGCTGCTTCAGAAATCGGAGAAATACAATCCCCTGATGTTCTAAACCTGGTGAACCAATAGCCAGGACAGGGCTGCAATGTTTAGCCCCGGCATTTCAGATTCACCCTAACTCATCTCAGTAAGGAAGGGAGAGCACCCAGCAGTCACAATTAAAGACATGTAAGACAAGGCTTAAGCCCTACATATGAAAGTTGATCAGGTTGTTATAGCCAGGCTTACCATTCTGAAGATAACTGCTCCAGCTGTAACTGCCTCTCTCTCATCTGCCATTGGTTTGGTCATTTCAGGTAAAACTTTGGATGGAAAGCAGGCACAGCACTCCCAAAATGCTCCTCAGCTGCCAAACAGACAAAGGAAAGCTAAACAAAAATGAGGAAGTATTCATAGTTTCCAAGGAGCTTTCAGTGCTCTATTGTTTTGACAGCAATTCATGATGTCCTGCAAAAGGCACAGGGCACCCACCCAGAACCCCCCTGATGGACCTCAGGGCCCACAGCAGGGGCAGAGACCTTTTCAGGACAGCCACCAGAAGACGGCCCGAGTGAGCAGCCTCTCTTGATGTGGTGTCCCCATTTTTTATAATCTTACCACTTCTGAGCTCCTGCTCCAAGCCCCAAAAGTTAATATTATATTAGTTTTATCAGCTAGGTCTGATACAAACAAACTCTGATTATGTCAGAAGAGAATGTCTTCTCTTTTCAGTATGTCCATATAGGATCTCTTTGTCCTGTATCCACTGAAATATTTTTTTATGAGCTGGTAACTTCTGTCCTTGACTTGTGTTACTTCAGAGGCTTTCACTCTTTTGTCTGTGAGAGGTGATAAAAGTTATTGGATCATCTAATATTGAAAAGGCAAAAAAAGACACAAAGCCCAACCAAACCAAACCAACCAAACAACAAAATACCAAAACCAAAGCATAGCAAAATCACCCCCAAAATCTTTAATGAACACAAATGATCTGGAAGTTTGATTGTTCCTCCAGGTATTACAGCTGGCTAATATGGACATAGATGTGGGAAATGGATTTGTAGAGAATTCTCAAAGCCTGAGAGAAGGCTCACATAGTCTTGTGCATGTGCATACAAACCTTGAGATAAAGTATGCTGACTTAGAAAGACGATGGAATAGGACAGACATTGTTGAGAGAGAAATTGAACTAGAAACAAGTTTCAGATGAGGACCTTGCAATAGGCTAGGTATTTTGGAGAAATAGAACTATGAAAGATGTATTGTAATGAGACCCACGTGGGCTATTTTAATAGATGATTGGTTTAGAAGCATTAACAGCATTGTGTGGCAAAAGCTGATAGGCAAAAAAACCCGTGTATAATGTATTGTAACTAGGAAATAGTTTGGCTTCTGATTTTGGTGTGAATTGTAACATCTGTACCATCTCACCCTTCTCATGAGACTGAAAATGGAATAAAAGTCTTTAAAATGCCTCTCAGAAGCCTTGTCTCTGGGTCAGAAAAGAGTTTTTCTGATGAACTGCAACAAATTTCTGAAAAATTCTGACAAATCCATATGTCATCTATAAACAGACCTGGAAGTCCTAGAAAACCACAGTTACACTATTTTACAATTGACACAAGATGGCTCCAATAGGTCTGGACAGTATTTGGTCACCTGAAAGTAAAAAATTCTCTACTATAGGCAAACACTCTCAGAGAAGGATAAGCTGTGTTTACTTTCTCAAAATGCACGTTACTAAACACAGCAAAATGCAGCAAGTTTGCCTGTAAACATTTTTTAACCTAAATCAAAATAATGTGTCATCTGATCAGTAAAAATGAGACTCTCTACAGAATGCTGAGACATTACTACTAATTAAATTTATGCACCAGTATTCAACTCAGCAATTAGTGTCATTCAATCATGTGAAAGATGACATTTTCCCCTCTGGCCCTTGCTGCCTAAGTCTTTCACATGACTCCAGCAACTGATGTATGAAGGGAAAAAAGTTTATTACTCAAGAATTAGCAATATCTTTCCTTTCTGTTAGTTATAACCAGGAGTGAAGCATAGAATCACAACTCTGGTTTTCCTATGCTGGCAACACACCAGCATTTCCAAGGTCTTGATTTTTAGAGATAATGTGTAAATTGCTGAGAGACACACAGCATAAAAGAGTTAGATAACAGGACAAGCATTGGTTTAATGTAAAGCTAAATGCAATAGTGAGTGTAGAGTGGTTTTCATCTTCAAAGCCCTTCACATACATGATTTTCCTCCAGGGAAAACTTATCTCTGCTCTACAGGCAGGCAAATTGAGGAGATAGAGCAAGAAAATTTGCCAGGAGTCTGACAACCAGGTGGTCCTCCCTCTTCCCTCTGTGTTCAGGCCATGCCTCACCTACAGAAAGTGGTGCTGTCTGTTATCATTGCTCCACACAAACTGAGACTCTGGCCTACTTGAAAAATAATTAATTCATCTCAGTGCTGGCTGCAGGGTAAGTTTCTTGAAATGCAATCTTGTGTCCTCAGGATCTGGGCTACAGAGAAGAGAAACTTCTTGCAACCAATTACATTTTTCCCATCCCAAAGAATTAAAGGAAAATGCCCCAAAACTTAAAGTATGTATTGGTCTTTGGTGCTGAAAACCCAGATAGGATGTTCCAACCTGGTGGAAGAGGTATTTAGTCTTCATCCAAGATCTCCTGCTAAGATAAACAGAGTAGCTTCCCTAAATATGGCAATGTTAAGCTCGAAGAGCTATTATCTTCAGAAAGAGGAGTAAAGACACAGGCCATAGTTGGTGCGGTTTCTTTTTCATCTTTCTGCAATGAACATTCTCCTCCTCAGCAGGAGATATCAACAGTTTAAAAGTATATTTGACCAAAATTAATTATCTCCTACTTAGTCTGGTCCCATATGTTTGGCTTTTGGTGTTAGTCCTGCCTGTGCTCTCCAGACCAGCTGTTTCACCCCGGGCCATGCTGGAGATGTGCAGATCTCAAAGTCAGACAGAAGAACAGAAACAAAAGTGCCAAATTGTTAAGCAGCTGCAAAACTGAAAAGCCAAATGCAAACATCGCAACATCACAAAGGCAGAAACCAGGAAGGGCCTGGATCTTCAGCAACTGTTGGATTTCAAGGAAATCCAGTGACATTTTCAAAGCACAAACCATTGTCCAGGTGATCTCGATCCCACTCTATAAGCCTCTGTAACTTAGTCTTGCAAGAGAGCCTTACTTCTCCATAAGCAGAATAAATCCCCAGAGCTCTATTAGGGGTCCTCCAGTCAGTGTGAAATCCCCAGAGAACTCTCAGGAGAGAGCTTGAATACAGCACACAGCACTGCCTGGCTGTCCTTTTGGTAAATCTCGGGCCAAAGCTTAGATGCATGCCCATTTGACCTTCAAATGCGTGTCCATCTGCCATCGACTCCAGCTGAAGGTGTTCACAGCCATTTGCAGAGAATGGCTGCACAAATCTCAGTTCAGCAAGTGCAGACAGCCCAACATGTGTGGGATTCATCCCAAGCAAGGGGAGACTGCTTCTCCAGCTCTCCTTCCTACTGCTAATACTTAACAAAATACCAAGGCAGAAGAGGAGAAGAAAACTATATTGCTACAGCAATCGAATGCTTTAGCTTCTAAAAGAAGAGACAAAGGCGAAAACACAGAGCCAGCTCTGGACTCTTGGAGTCCGTACAAAGCCCCGTCTCCCAGAGGAAGGTGAAGGCTGTAAATCCTCATACCAAGACAGGCACCTTCTGTCAATCCTCAGCCCAATGCCTACACTAGAAGAGAAGGGCTAAAGCTTCACCGCTCTCCTCAGCATTTCTGCCAGCCCTACCTAAGCAACTCACTTTAAACAACACCTCTTTTAATATATCATTATTGGTTGATCCAGCTGCTCCCTTCAGACTGTCCTTTTTAAGAGAACAACTCTCTCTGGGAGAAACAGAGTCTGGGAGTGTCAAACAACAGAAGAACTCTCAGACTAAAAAGTGGCATAAGAAGGAAAATGCACAGCAAAAGAAAAAGGGCAGAAAAGGCACAGTGTCACAAACAAGAATCGTGCCCTTGGTGTCACGAGTCAGGAGAGGAGCTTGTAGAGGTGGAGCAGGAGAGCTTTGAAAATTGCTACCCTGAAAGGGGCACAATTAGTTCAGCAGCTCATCCAACAGATGCCAGAGACAGACCCTCCAGAGCAGTATTCAGGAAATACCTTCAAGTATAGCAATGCAGAAATCTGTCCATGAGGGAAGTTTACTTCTAATTTGCATTCTTTGCATCACAGAATTGTTGCATCTGTGGGACACTGTGGTCATGATATGTGATCTGGTCACATGTGGTGAAAATTACTTTATCCTGGAGTAAGACTTCTCATACATGTGCGTTTTTCTACATTACCAGAGTATTTCAAGCAAAATAAGCAGAACACGATATTATAATTATAGACAAGCAACCTCACAGAAGAATAGGGGAGACAATTAAGAGACAGCAGTGTAGTTGTAAACTTCAACTTGTACTTCTTTAGTTGTACTTCTCCAACTGTTTGTGCAGTCACACAGAGTTGGGAGAGATGGTTTGATACCTATCCAGGTTTACTGGCTTAAAAACTGCTTCAGAGTGGTCCTATCACTGCAACTGAGAGCACAGCAAGGAAGTTGCCAAGAAAAGCACCTACACAACCCGCCAGCACAAGTGTTCACCAAAAAGGGCCTCACCTACCTGGTGAGGTAAAATTATGCTGCTCAGAACGAATAACAGTGTGCACCCAGACTTACAGAAAAGCCAGAAGAGATTTTGCTTGGAGCCAAGGACGGGCAAAGGCCAGCCAGAGGGCAAAGAGAAGGCTGGCAAAGAGAAGCTGACAAACACTGCTTTCACAGAAAAACTCAGCATCACATGCTCCCCTTCACTTTCCTAAGACATCCAGAGGAAGGATAGAGGGCAAAAGGAAAGAGGCAACTCAACAAGGAACAAAGCAAAAGTAGAGACAAACTGGCAGATTCACCCTGAAGTAATTCACTTCTGTTGCCTGGAGCCATACATTATTCTCTGAGGCACACTATTCCTTGGAATACATCAAACCTGTGTTCCAGCTGTTTTGTAACTCTGTGTGGAAAGGCTCACTCCTGAGTTATCGACTTAGGCAATTCAAGATCCAACACGTGGTTAACACCCGGCTTGTCAAAAAAAAAAAAAAAAAAAAAATTTTGCAATCGACTCTGCAATTTGCCTGGACTGACCGCTATAAACTTTCTAGAGTTGTTAATGGGATTCATGACCAAAACTCAGGGGAAGGAAAAGTAGCAACCGCTGCTGCTGCTTGGCCAGTGTTTCCCATTTAGCCGGTTTACCATCCCCTTCTGCCACAAGCCTTGGCTTTTTTTTCTTATTTGCCTCTCGATCGCTACTGGATTTCACCCTGCAAACAAACCCACACAAGCAGCGCACGGCCCGTCTGAAAGGACAGCATCGGGAGAATCAGGGGGTGTGAGGGCAGGGCTGGGGGGTCGCACCATGAGCACCCTCACCTGCTTGGAGCTGTGGCCGTGCCGCGCCCTGTGGAACAGGAGCCCCTCCGTGCACATGGGGCCCGGTGGGGCCCCGCAGCAGCAAGGCTGCCCCACACCGTGTCCTCAGACCGAGCCCAACCCACAGACCATGCACCCAGACCGCTCCCTCAGACCAGGCCCTCAGACCGAGCGCTCAGACTGAGCTCGGCCCTCAGACCGAACCTTAAGAATGACCCCTCAGACCAAGCCCTCAGATCGAGTTCTTAGACCGCGCCCTCAGACCGAGCCCTGAGACCGAGCCCAGCCCTCACACCGAGCCATCACACCAAGATCTCAGGGTGAGACCTGAGACCAAGCCCTCAGACCGAGCCCTCAGAGTGGGCCCTCAGACCGAGCCCTCAGA
>WBMY01014107.1:0-14861 GCA_013397315.1 Donacobius atricapilla
TTTGCTGATAGGCTGCGCCCTCCGTCAAACACTCCTGCCGCCCTCTCCGCGCTGCGAGTGGAGGTGTAACCGAGGTTTCCGTCCTCGGGCTCGGCTCCCCGGCCGCATCCGTGTGTGCTCTTTAGGATCCAGGTTTCTGTTTGTTCCTCTTTCTGTGATTCAGGTTTTTTTGGGTTTGCTTGTTTTGTGTTTGTCTCACGCCACTCCAGATTTCTTAGGAAAACTGATATTTCTGGTTCTTTTTGCCGTAGGTGCCTTGAACGACAGAGTCAGTCCTGGATGTTTGCAGCCTTTTGCTTCAGCTGGCAGAGAAGAAAAAAGGTGGACACTGACCTGCAGCAGTTGCTTCCTGTGAAAGGGAAGAAATATCCGACACTGTTCTGGGGTTGTTTGTGCGTGCTTCGTCCTGAAAAGGCCTCTGAAACAATCAGTAGACATCTGTGAAGAGAATTGAGGAAGTCGTGAGGCTTTTTTCTTCTAGCAGTGTCGAGCACATCACCCATGGATTCTTTTGTCCGCATGGCATGGGTACATAGCTAAATTTATGGAGTTCTGAATACTTCAGCTGCCAAAATAAAGTGCTTTCCTCTTTTTACATGCTCTTTTTCTTCTCGGCAACGAGAGTCAGAGGCATAACCAGTTTTCTTAACTGACTGCTAGGTTAAATGTGGCCTGAGTCACTGTGGAGACATTGCTGAAAAGTTTCATGGCAGATTTTTTTCCCCCCCTTATTTCATGTTTTAGTTTTTCTGACATGATCTTCTCTCGTTTTGCATTGAGACCGATTTTCTAAATGAAGATTTTAATAGATACTTGTTTATCCTTTTTTCTTTTGTATTTTATTTAATACTTTTGTTGAAAAATGTTCTTGCTGATAAGCAGTATGGAGGTATCCAGATAACTGTTTACAAATGCCTCTGCCACCGGAAGGTAGGAAATATTCTACAGTTCATATGTGAAATTTGGGTTTTTGGCATCACAGTTGGTGGAGTAAAACCTGTATTTGTTTAACTTGGAGCTGATGCTGCGTTCAGTGGTGTCCGCATGGAATAGACAGGAGAAGAAACTGTCAGAGAAAAGAAAAGGTTTTTAAGGCAGGCATTGGCAGACTCTGTAAATAGCCTTGCAGGATCAGTAAGCAAGAAGAATGGGTAGCTGATTTCTGTGAGGTCAAATCTATGTCAAACAGCTACAAATGTAGTATCAACGGGAACTCGGGATATTATCTCAAGGAAAACAAACTGGAAAAATATAGATCACGCAGTACTAACACCTTGTGCGGTCCTCTTGGATTAGGTAAGTGTTGTAGTGTTCATAGATCAATTTACACTTGAAAAAACATTTTATCAGTAGAGCAGTTAGACCAGTAATTTTTGCTGGTTAGAGGTTCTTTGAGTTGTTGGTTTTTTGGGTTTTTTTTTGAGAATGTTGAAGCTAATTAATTTTTACTTGTTGGCTTTTCTAATTAATGGAATAATTCTTTAAGAATTTGAAGAATACAGGTACAAAAAGAAATGTATAGGTAAGAGTGTGATTTTTATGTAAGATTAAAAAGTAGCTATATCTAGACTAAATCCATAAGGAATTTAGCCTTCAGTTCATATTGTAATCTCAGCAGTAAATGTTATATCCTTTTGACCAAGTCTTCTGGTCTTCTGGATAGCTTGCACGTGTCAGTCCTTCCATTTGTGTCAGATGTATTTGCAGCATCAGGATAGTAATAATATAGAGGATTTTTTACTCTTTTTTTTTTTCTTTCTGCTACTCTTTGTGATGTATGAAAGCCAGAGCTTTTTTCACCAAAAATTATTTTACTGTCTATGCAGGATAGCTTTTTTCTGTGTTGATATTTTAAGATTGACTTTAATGTATTTTCCTAATCTGTAATGGGAATGAACTATTGTCCTGGGGTGACAGGTGTCCCTAAACCAGGACAATTAGTCTGACTGGTCTGCAAGTATAGCACTTCAAAAGAAGCTCCTTCTCCCTGAATTGACTCAAAATTAAATCTAGTGGTGAATTGGCTTATTTTCCTTGTAATTTTTAGATGTATTGTGGTTTCCTTCATCCCAGTAATTTCCTTCATTCACAGTAACTAAATTTCTTTTTAATTTTGGCATAAATGTGTTTATATTTTTTTTAGGTTTGCATTCAACTGAACTGCTACTCCCTGAAAGAAAGTAGAGATGGACAGAGCAACTTAATTCAAAAGTCAGTGGTAATTTTACTGAAGTTCTCTATCCCTTACCCCACCCTGATGATTCATAAGGCTTTAAATAATTAAAGCGTTATTGGGTTGACTGTAAACCAAGCATCTGGTAGAGGTTACAATTTACCTCAGCTGTTACCTTTAAAATATTTTTGAGAGCCTCTATGATACTGAAGTATTAGTAATAGTGAACTAAGGAAAATCAGTTTTTCTCTAAGGGCAGTGCAAAGATGTTTGGGAAGATTGCTTGTGCTAAAACCTTGCAGAAAAAGTGTAGTTAAGCATGTGAAATTGTATTTAAAAATTACTGCAGTGTGTTTTAACTCCTGTAGCTTGTCATTTTGACCACAAATGAAGGACTTGCATCTACATAAATCTTGTAAATTCTCGGTCCCACTGAAGTTTCTTATCTGTGTATTGTCAGTATCTAAAAGTTGAACTGTCTTCAGTTTTCTGCTTTGGATGGTCTTACTGTTTGTTATTTTAACTTCTGTTTCAGTTTTGTTGTTTTGAAAATACAGAAACTGGAACATGAGTAGTGAGGGAGCTGTGTCTGTGGTCTCTGGCTATGGTTTGTGGCTCTTCTGTATTGAGTCTTCTGTATTGACTAGTGAGCTTAGCCACTTGTTAAGGAGCCAAACCAATAGAAAATAATGATCTTGTGTATTCCTTTACTTGTATGAGTATGGTTTTTTTTGAAAGCATTGGTAGATAAAGAGTTCAGGTGTGAGTGGCCATTTCATTTGATTGTTGTCTATTGTATGCTCATGACAGTAATAGAAATATTCACTTCTTAACTCTTAGAAAAAGTGAAGTGTTGCTTGTTTTTCCAAGGTATTAATTTTCAGTGCTGTGAGATCCTTCTATTTCTTTTTAAGATGCTCTCCCTGAAATCAAGGAGCTACATCCCCCACTTACTATTTTGGGTGACATATTTTTCTAGACTCTTCTCCTTCTGGAAGTTTTGAGGAGTTTGCTTTTTAGCATCATTAAATTAATTCTGTCTTTACACCTCTGTGTTTGTTGGTAGGATGATCCTTTTATTCCTTTCACAGTACTTACACTTGGGAAGTTGTAGTGTCCTACACTTGAGGGGAAGGGAGCACCCAAGATTCATAAATGCTTCTGGTTGAAAGGGACAACAAAAGTCGGAGGGTCCATAAAAAAATCGCTAAGTTCTATACATAAATTGCACACTTGGCATTGAAATGGGTATGTCAGTCTCTGGCCTACTATATAAGCACACAGCTTACATAGTTGGGATAGCACAGATAGAACATAGAAGGGAAGAGATGAATTAAGGAGAAGGAGAGAGAGAGAGAAGGAGATCACCAGCTCTGGTTCCTTGTGTTGGTCTGGCTAATGGCATGTCCTGGGTGTGCAGCCAGGGCTTGGTAGGGTACCTTTTTTGTATAGAGTTTCCTTGCCCTGAAGCTAAGGCTTTCATTTTCTATGTAGATCAGTTATCTTGTATGTCCATTGTTTGAGGCCTTTCTGGAAATGGCTTGGAGGGTTTTGGGGATGTCCCTGGTGATCTCATTATCCCCCTACTGCACTGGCCTTTGGTGAACAGTTCATGCCCATTTCTGTGCTGGTGCTGTTGTGTGTTGTGTCTCTGTGGATTAGAGGGAGGATGGAAGAGTGCTATCCTACCTCCGCGTGGCCCCTTCTCCAGCCACATCCCATTTACCACGAGCTGTTGGTTGGCTCTGCTGTCATCCAGCTATTGGTGTTTGAGATATACGTGTTAACCCTTTATCATCAGGGATTCTATACAAGTGTATTTTTTTCTTATTTGTGTGCATATGTGTTTGGCAAGGATTCAGGAATGTTTTACAGCTGTGCCCTTGTACCCTAAACAAAATTCATACCTACTGAGGAGAGAATGCCAAGTGTGCTGGTCCACTTCAATTTCTTCCCTAGATTTTTGTTTTTCAAGTGCTTACAGTCTGTTAAATGCTTTGCAGACAACTATGAAGATAATATCCTTGCTCCCAAGAGCTTATACTTTAAGCCTTTGTGTAAAAATATCCCATTTTGTAGTGGGATAACTGTCAGCAGGTTATGTCTTTTACTGATGTGTTTGTTCTGGTAGGCTCATAAAATGGGTACATCTGTACTGGCTGCTTCTTTAGAGTGGTGCCTATTGCTCTACTGTATGAAAAACCTGTTGGTGGAAACTTTTGAGAATAAGTACCCTTTAATCTTGCAGCAAAGCTGAAACAGAATTACATCAGTAAAATGATAGAGGCAGATATTTAGCGTTGTAGGAGTTAAGTACTTCGTGCTCCTTTTATTCTGTCCTCCATTCTAATGAATGTTATTCTGTTTAACATGTGTGGATAAAACTGTTACAGTGACAGTTCATCAATAACATCTGAGGAAGTAAACAGATGTGAATGAAACTTGGCATGCTTTTTGTTTTGTTTTTTCCTACTCTGTGTTTGAGTAAGTGGACATAGTAACTGATGATAATGCCCTATGTGGTGCTATCAACTCTTCCACAGTCTCATCCTTTCATGTCTTGGATAAACACAGTCAGGGAAACAGCTGAAACAGGGAGTTGTTCATCTGCTTTGTATGTGCAGCATAGGGCAAAACTTGTACCTTTTTCAGCTGCTACTTCTTCCTTATGATTTCTTACATAGCATATGCTGACTAGGGCAGTGATGTAATTGAACTCACCCTTCACCTTTTGAATTTAAACCTTGTTAAAGGGCAAGAAATGAGCACCTATCAGGCTTTTGCTAAATGGTCAGTACCATTTAGTGGAATCATTACACACCAAAGTGTGTTAGACTCTCAAGCAGGAGAAACCTGGCTGTAGCTTACTTCAGAAGTGAAGTTATTTCATGTTATGAAGTAGTTTGCATTTTATTTTTCTAAATCTACATTTTGGTACAAAGTGCAAACACAAAAACACTTTTTTGTTTAAAAGTCATCATTATGTTATCTGAAGGACTTAGAAGCTTCATCTGTATCTAAAGCACTTCTTAAAAGATGTTTTGATTGTTGTGACATTTATGTTTGATTGACACAGGTGATGTTAAAACCTGTTGCTTGTGAACCATAAGCATATATAGAGAAGGGGACCATATGATAGAGAGCAGTGCTCACATTCTAGATCCTTTTGCAAAACAGTGTGCTTTAGTTTGTTCATTCTTCCATAAGGATCTTGAGCCCAGAGTTGAAATGAAAGTGGATTTTTTTTTGGTTGGATTTTCTGTATTTTTACTAAGTCTCTGTAAAGACGAGTATTAAGTCTGTGGCTGTATTAAAGAATGTGTTGGCTTTAATTGGTTAAAAAACTGACCACTATATTTCACTCTATATCCTCTTCATACCTAAGCATGAATGTTCATATCTAACAGAGGACCTTGCTCCTTCCTTAGTGCTATGCAGGAAACTTTAGTTCTTAGATTTCTTGTCAAAACATGAGGCAAGAAGGCAAATTATAAATTGTAAAGATATCTTCTTTTGTTCTTCTATATTGTCCAGTGATAGAATATATGTGAGGACAGTTTTGTATTGGGTGGTGGGGACATCCAAACTAAAACTAGAGATTTTGCTCTTTCTGAAGTAGCATGATTGAGAAATAAAAGGCTGCAGTTGAACTGTTTCAGAATTTTTTGTTTAACTTACAGGAGAGGCCTTCAAAAGTTCAGCTCCTTTTCCTTTCTATTGATGATACGAGTTTTAGGCAATAAATGTTAGAGAAACAAAATACTTGAGAGAATTACCATACCCAAACCTAATCTTTTTTAAAAATAGTTTCTCATTGAAATGCCACAAGGGGTGACCTGACACTCTTTCCCTTCAGAGTGTTCTAAGTTTGACTGTAAAGACGTAAGCTTACTCTGTTGTTGTGGCTTTTCATTTACACAAGGAGAAGGAGAGAAAGCATCTTCAGTTGAAGTGTTTGTCATGCTTTTGCAGCAATTTGTCTTCAGTAGGAATGCTTCCAGTTTCAAAAACTCATAAAGCTTGTGTAAGGGTTTGAATATTATTTTCTGTTTTATTAACATGCAAAATTTTGGATGGCAAAATAACTTGAAATTAACTTACTTTGATTTGTTGGAACTATGTGAATCTCAGAATAGTAAGGAGAATACCTAATGAATTGTGTCTTCAAAAGGGGAATGAAAATTGAGATGTATAGATTTTAAATAAAGGTATTGTTTGGACCTTACATGTAGCAACTTGATTTCAAATTAGTGCTACTTTTAACTAGAGATAGCGGAGAGGGATAACAGAGAAGGATCCAGTATCCCTGGAAATTTTTCTTTTGACAGAAGACATGTCTTATGGCAGAAGAAAAAACTTTTGGTGGCATGGGTTATTTTGAAGGTCTGCTTAGTTTGAAAAAAGTCCAGAATGATTCTGTATATGAAGAAAGAGTGTGTAGGCTGATGGCTAGGTCTTGTGCAAGTAATTTCTTTGCCTAATTCAGACCAATACTTGGTAGTTTTCCTCTGGCTCATGATAAAGATTTGAAGTCAAAATTTGAAGCTGGCCCATGATGGGAGGACTGAAGGGCCAGTATTCTGACTACCTTGTTGGACCCTCTGAAATTCATATGCTGTTGTTTGTCTTCTGATGAAATAAGAATTTGATGTGTATACTGGAGCTCATTATTGAGGAAGCAAAGCAGTAGCAGCAAATTGAGACACTGCATATAACCTTTTCTTTCCCAAATTCTCATAACACTCTAGTGTGTTTTAATTCTCATGGCTTACTACCTTCTTGTACCCCATTTATTAATATTACGCTAAAAATTACTTTGACAAAGTGAGGGTGGTTTGTCAGATGTGTGTAGTTGAGAAGTGAAGGGTCCCCTATGTAATTTGTGGTGTGCTGTACTTACTGTGATAATAATCTGTGAGGCATTAGATAAAAGCTCATAGGAATGTGCCACTTAGATATGCATGCATTCTAATTTTAGATTCCCTTGGAAAGTATAAATGTGTATATCATCTCAGTGCTTTTAACGTTCATTCTGTTCGAGGTTTTCTCTGTGCAAATCAATTGGCTGAACTTCTAAACTGGTCTTCAGGGAAGATCAAGAGATCTGTATCTCTTTTCTAATTCTGTGAATTCATGGCTTGAACCTTCCCTCCCTTCCCCCCATTGTTACTAAATTTGAAATTCCATTCACAAGCTTTAGGTATTCCTAGCTGTTTGAGTTTATATTGCCTTTTATTTTAATAGTCTTCTTACAATCTCTCAAATTCCCAGGTGTCACAGAAACTGTTTCCTGTGAAAAGATACAGACTACACAGAGACAGAGCTTAAGTATAGAACTGGAAAATACAGAACTGTTTTTACTTGGTTTTCCTTGTTTTCTGGTGATGGGTTCAGCTGACAGGATTGTTTTTTTTTTTTCTTTCCAATTTTGGCTTTATTTTAAAATTCGTTTTTCCTACAAAATTTTGATCATCTCTATTTAAATAGGATGTAGTTATACTATGGTAGATCCATTCCAAAAGCACACACCTTTTAGTAGATTTAATTTTTAAAATGTAGAAGTTTTGGCTATTTTACTGTAGTATTGGCCTGTTTTTTCTTATTTCAATAATAGCACGATTTATTTTTTTCTTCATGTTAGAACATTATGAAAAAGCAAAGCTGTTCTTATTTATTCTTACAGTTCAGACAGATAGTGTTACCAAATGTATCTTATCTATGGTATTAAAACCTATTTTAAGTATTGAAGACAGGTTTTTGAGCTAGAGAAATACTTTTATTTTGTTCACTGGAAGAGACTTCTCTGAGGTTGGATCTGTTCAATACCAGTGGGACTGTCTCTACCAGCTGAATACTGGTTAGACCGGTTAAACAACCCCCTTAAAACTGGGTGGGGACTGTCTCTGGTCTCATGTCCTTGTAATCTTCAAGTTCTGCTGTGCTTTTTTTCTCCACCCTCAGTGAAAGAGTCGTGTTAGGGAACACATAAATAACTTGTAAGTCCATGGGGCATGACGGGGTGCTTCCATGGGTGCAGAGGGTTCCATGATGGGTGTTCCATTCTTCCATAAGTGCTGATGTTATTGCAAAGCCATTCCTTATTACCTTTGAGAGGTCTAATGGTCATTGGGAGGAGTTCTTGAGTAAGAGAAGAGAGCAAATATTAATTTTGTCATTAGGAAGGATGAGAAGGAGAATCCAGGGAACTACAGGCCAGTCAGCCTCACTTCAGTCCATGGGAAGGTTGTACACCAGCTGATCCTGGAAACATGTTTCCAAATATGGGAAGTACTGGAAGGTGAGTGAGAGCAGTCAGAATGGCTTTATAAAGGGGAAATCACAGCAAGCTGATAACCCTTTACAATGAGGTGACTAGCTTGGTAGATGAACAGAGAGCAATGGATGGGTGTTTATCTTGACCTCAGTAAGGCTTTTGATATTATCTTCTATGACATTGTCATGGAAAAGGTGACAAGTATGTGTGGAGAAGTGACCAGTGAGGTGTATCCAGAACTATCTGAATGGTCAGGCACAGGTCCTCAGGGATGTGATCAGCAGCTCAAAGGCCATTCTGAAGAAGCTGTTACAGTGTACTCCAGGGTTCAGTACTGGAGCCTCTGCTATTGAACATCTTCATGAGACTCTGGACAGTGGGGCAGAGTTTACCTTCAGCAAGTTTGCAGATGATATAAGATGAGGAGAACTGGCTGATACACATGCTTGATGTTTGTTTTACTGTGTGGAAGAATGTAGATAGAGGATCTTCATGAAGCAAAGAGAAAGCATGAATTTTTTTGCATAACAGCTGCACATGCCAGCTACAGAGAAGGACCTGGGGATCCTGTTGAACAGCAAGCCTACCTTGAGCCAGGAATGCATCCTCACAATGAGTAAAGTGAAAATCTCTCTAGGCGACATTAGGAAGAGTGTGCTGGCCGGTCAAGGGGAGTTCAGCTTTGTCCTGTTATGCAGCCTTGGTGAGGCCACCTGTTGGACTGTATTGCCCTTCCAGGATGTGTAGCACTGTTACAGGCTCCCTCATGCAAGAAGGGGTAAGACTTGGTGGAGGGAGTTCAGTAAAGAACCGCAAAGATGATAAAGAGACCGCGGTATCTTTCCAATATGCGCAGGCTGATAATTGGTTTAAATTTCTAGGGAGGTAAAAGTTGGCCATTAGTCTTGGTTTGAAGTTTAGGGAAGTACAAGTTGGCCATCAGTCTTTCAGAGTTATCTCTGGATGTTATACTTTAATTTTTCAGAAGATCCTTTCCAAATTTAACTTTAGTAAGCCATTAAACTCACATCTCATCTAGAATTGTGTGAAGGTGCAAATGACGATGGAGACTTTAGTTTTGTTAGTACTATTGATGGGACTAGAGACTGTAGGTACAAGAGAACTGAAATCCCAAATGCTTTGATTACATCTGCTTTCTCTGCCCTGCCATATTGCAGTGTTTCAGTGGGAGATTTCTTTTGCCCTGCCATCTATAGGCTCTTGTGTCCACTTACACATACAGTGCAGAGATTGCCTCGAGCTCAATTCTCACAACAGTCACTTTTCCAGTTCCTGTATTGTGCTCTTCCAGAGATGCTCTGTGGCTATTTCTAGCGTTGTGTAAATGTTAGAGTGAGATTTTTTCAACTCGGTAAGTGTTTGATGAATACAATTAAAACTAGAAGAAATTCTGGGTAAAGGATTGTCTTTAAAAGGGACCGTGAGTGATCAGGTGAATTTTGGTTTTGTGTAAGCAGTTTATTCCAGACCTCAGTAGCCTTTGTTTTCATGATACTTTTAAGGCCAGATTAAATACTTTTGTGAAGGAATTTGCTATTCTACTGTGTTGTCAGAAGCAGTGCAGATGTGATATGGGTTTCTAGTATGTGAAAGTAGTCTGCTTACACTGCAAATTTTCTGGAGTTTGAGCTGGAGATTTTATTTTATTTTTTAAAAAATGTATTTATTTTTAATTTTATTTTTAGTTTATTTGCAAGTTATTTTTAGTTTTGCTTATTTTTTATTTTATTTTATTTTTAGTTTTAATTTTATTTATTTAAAAGTTTTATCTGTGCTAACTGTTTCTAGTGTTTTATAGTTGCCTGGCATGGGGAAAAATAATCTAGTTCTGTCTTAATGTCTTATCCTTTTTCTTCAAAATATTTGGCAGCACAACTGCTTCCTGGAATAGTGCTGCGTTTAAGTGAGGTAGTACATACACATTATTCTGTCTGTAGTGGCTTTGCAGTTACCATATGCTGAGTCTGGTATATGACTGCAGTCTATTCCCATTTTTTTGTACTACGCAGAGGTACAATCTGGAATAACAAATACTTGCTGGAGTTCTGCATTGTTCTTAGCCTGTGGTGCTCCTGGGCTTCAGTAGTGGTTGGAAAGTACTGCCAGTCTGGCTGCTTGGTGGAATTGCCCCAGTGTGAAGGGCATGAAACCCATGACTAACATGACTGTGGTGGCAGCAGTCCCAAATTTAGCACAAACGGTGTGAGAATGAGCAAGCTTTTTTTTTTTTTGCCCGTCGCCCCCTACACCCCATAAATAAATAGATGAGAAAAAAAAAGTATTACATTTTTACTAGAACAAGTTACATAACTTTATTAAAATGTGACAAATTGTGTTTGTTAAAGCCAAGATGTACTCCATAACATTATTTCAGCTAGTTTGTTTATCTGGATCTCCTTGTTCTGTGTATTTCATGCCTTTGTTTCATGTGAGAACTGAATGGTGGAGGTTTTAGTTTATGAGCAAGCTTTGCAAATGAAACTTGAATGTTAGTAAGTTTGTTTGTCCATCTAATAGTGAATTAACAGTTACAGATAAGGTGAAAATTTTAATATTAAGATAAAGTTTGAGGAAGCACTTTGCTAAACTAATCTGAAAGCAGACTAATCTGAAAGTTCATTAATAGATGGGAGTTTTCTGCTTTTGTATCATATTGAATTCTATTTGTGTTGTTAGAGGAAAAAAAAACCCAGAATTTTACTTAAATTTTGGTTGTAATGGGTGTTCTTCCTGCTTAAAATGTTAGTTTTTTAAACTGTGTATTGTTTTTAAATAACAGAGGAGAGAGAAAAAAGTTGCTGGAGAGATATCACTCTTGTGTGGTTAGCACTGAAAACAGGGAAAAAGTGGATTAGCTTTTACAGTGTTACCTTTGTGTAATGCATCATCCCGCATGTTAAACTCTTTAGTTGCAATTATTAGGGTCTGATTTAGAAGTGTAGTAGAAATTGACAGGTTCAAATATTTGTCTAAGTCTTAAATCTGTTTCAGAATATTGTTCTTCTGATCTGCAGGACCATGTGTCTGTCCATCTTCAGTCTACTGTGATTGATACCTTGTGATGCTGGTGGTGTTTTGGATTAACACATCATTCTTGCTGAGATTTTCTCCTTCAGCTGTTCATAACCACTTTGAAAATACATCTTATGTCTTCATTTTGGGAGGCAGAGTAAGCCAGATAGTTTCCTTAGACTTTTCATGTCCTTGATCACTGAAATAATTTGTTATTGCACCAAGTAAAATCTTGAATCCCTGTGCTGTTATTCTTAAGTGTGATTTCACTTGTACTGTGGGAAGTTAAAAATGAAAAATGTAGTAGTGTGGGGAAAATTGACTATAGTCTTTAAGGTTTGGTTTTTTTCATTTAATTTGGTACTCACAAGATAAACCAATGGTACTTGTAGCTACATTTCTGTTGTTCTTGCAGGTTTGGGTGTTGACCCTAGGTTTTGTGTCTTAGCATTTTCCCAAAAGTCTTGTCTCCTGTTTCATGCAGTTGCTTTCTGATTCCCTTTTCATAGCATAGTACTTATTTTTATAAAATGTAGATGATACAGCAATTTTTCCCAGATGCTAGGCAGATAACACAAATTTGTTTAGAATATAGAGTTTTCTGCTGGTTTACAACTGGTGAGAAATAGTTTCTGTCACAAAAGAACCTTATTGACTCAACCACAAAAAAAAACCCCGGCCCAACCTTTTCTCTGTGGTGGTTAAGTGTATTTAGTGCAGTGTTCTTATTTCAGCTGCAAATGTGGCTCAAAGTTAGATGACTGGTAATATTTATGACAAATCTCTTCACGGTACAATCATCTGGAACTAGCTGTTCATTCTTCCTTGGCACTTACTGCCTTATTACTGAAGACCATACTTCACATAACTATAGAACTAAATTATATTTAATTGAATATCAGATGAATTACTGCATGTCACTTAAAGCAAAATACTTTGCTGACTTCTTTCAGATCCCCCCCTCACGATGTAAAAGTTAAGAACAGGATTTCTTTCTTCGCACTAAACTATTCTGTTATCCACAACACATCAACACTTTACTTTTACCTAAATTTATGGGCTATGGAAGACTTTTTTTACTGAGGTCACTAAGTAATACACTTTACGTGAATGGGTCGCAAGAGGCTGTTGCTGAGCTGAGACAATAGTTGGACCAGTCTTACTAAAGATGTTTAAAAGTGTTAGTATCAGGATAGCGGTATTTCAGTATATTTCTCTTACCTTTCTAGAATTGTGCAGCTCTGCTTCAGCAGCTGAGAGCCTGAGCCAAGTTAGCTTTTGCCACAGTTTGGTTGAAGAATGCCAGATCTGTGCTAAGAGGGAATGGTGGCTTAAACAATCATGATAAAATTTGGGGCTGCTCTTTTGTTACCTGTGGAGTTTCTGAAAGCCCTGGAATTGTGTCTGAATCTGTGGCGTTTCCTGCACTAAGTTTACTTCTGATAGCTGTATTAATGCTGGGAGTACATCACCTGCTTTTTTAGTGTTACTGAGCAGTGTTTGTGTGGTGTGTATGCAAGAGAAAACTTGATAGTAGATGTAGGGTTTCATGTCAGTGTAATAGAAGAAATTTTATGCTACTGACTTTCATTCTATTCAAATAGTTTAAATATTGTTTTTGTTTAATTTAAAAGTAGTATGTGTCTGTGTAAAATATGGAACCAGGAACTTTCATCTGAGTGGGCTATGTCCTCTAAAGCAGTTTTAAAATATTTTTTCCTGACCTGTCCTTTGTTTCCCAGTTTAATTATGGCTGGAATATTTGTGCCTATTCAAACTTAGAAAGGTTTAATAATGCAAGTACTCTCTGTTCCCATGTCTAATTGCTAGACCAGACATATGTACAATTAGGTGAAAGAAAATGTTTTCTCGACTTCAGTGTGGAGTATCCACAGAAGTTGTTCTTCATGTTAATGCTTAACTGCAAACCTCTGAGTTTGGTCAGGTAGTGTTCTAGAAATATATCTGTGCTTTTCTTCGTGCTGGTTTTTTTTTGTTAAAATTGTTTGGACAAATTAGCCCTAAAAGTTTGTCTTTTATGGGCTTATTGAAACTTAAATATATATTCTGTTGCTGACTTTGTGCTCTGAGTATTGTCTGGTTTTGGCCCAGGTCTCTGTCTTTACCATTTAAATTTATTTCTTTCTAAGAAAAAGGCTGACTCATCTGACAGAACAGCATTATCAAAAAATTTTTAGAGCTTTTTTTAGCTGAGAACATGAGGAAGACTTGAATCTGCTTCTAGAAAAATTATTTGTGTAAAGAAGTCAGCAGCCAGTGTCAGTGAGCTGTAGGAAAAGGCCTTTTTACAAAATACATTTCCAGTCCTTGGATACTTGTTGAAAACTCTGCCATTTGTGCACAGGATAACAGGTAAGAATGTTAGTGAGTTAATAACAAACTCTTCTCATGCCAGTTGCATAAATAATATTAGGAAGCTTGACTAGTTTTCTAAAAACAGTAAGATAAATCTATTAAGTTACATTGTTAGTGGATTTGCTGTCCTGTACTTAATAGCTGATACACCAATAACTTGGTGATACTTTCTGGAATCTTTATATTCTTACTCGGTCTAAACCTAATCTTACTCATTGTTTTTCAGACTGTAAGTGCCTCAGTCTGAAGACTTTGTTGTTGTATCAGTCTTTCAGTACTGAAAATCTGTCGTGATAATTTCTGAAGACACCATGATTCTTCTGCTTGGAGATGAGAACTGTGTTTAAGTGAAGGGGAATAAAAATTTTTTCTTGCTAGAATCTGCTCAAATGTATTGTTTCTTAATTTAGCATCTCTTGGTTCATTTGTAAATATATGCCGTTTGTATACTGTTGCTGGACGGGATATAACAGTGAAAATGAAAATGGTTCCTTTTAGAAAGAGATGCCATTTCTGTGATGGTTCATTGACTCCTGAATTTTGTTCATTTGTATTTTACTAGTTTGATGTAACTGAAAATACTTGGAAAAATTCCCTGGAATTTTTGTTGATCTTGGTTTAGGAATGAGTTGAATGACTTCAGCAGAGTAATTTATAGTTAGTTATTTGGGTGAGACATACCTTTAACCTTGTCTCTATTTAACTGTAAAAATTGTGTGTCCTATCTTACAGTTTAAGTAAGGTATTGAAGGTATCCAAAAACTTAAATATGAACTCACTAAAAAGAAACAGCAGCTCAACTAAGTACAGTTTTACACAAAGTTAAACCTAACAAATCTGTTAGACTTCCTTTTAGAAGCTGGAACAGTCTTGTCTGTCAATGGATATCTACAGTAGCCTGCAATCTTCTGGTTCAGGGCAGAGAACTACTATAATTATGAGTTACCAAGTTCAGATTCCACATCTCTTACTAAGACATTACAGCAGTGTCCTAGAGTGACTTTA
>WBMY01014127.1:0-20931 GCA_013397315.1 Donacobius atricapilla
TCACTCAGATGGTCCCTCCATGAACAGACACTGAACAATTTTCTTTTTCATTTTTTTCATTTTTTCATTTTTTTGTTTCTTCTTTAAACAGAAAAGGGTGAGATGTCACCCTGATTTTTCAGCCTTCTCTTCTGTTTCACAGTTTCATGGTTTGGGTTTCTTCTCACGCTTTGGTCTGTAAACACCGGCCAATGTTTTCATAACTTCAAGGTAGTTTTCATTCCTGTTCTTAGAGAGATGGACAGCTGATGGACAGGTGTCTTGACCAATGGGATGGGGAGAGGTGACAACCTTTGTAGAAATACTATATAATGGAGTCAGACCTTTTGAAATAAATCAGTTTCAGTTTTCATGCCTTCTGAAAAGTGTGTGTGTGTCTGTGTGTGTGTATGAGACGAACAGCGTCACGTAACTGTGAGAGGTACTTTTTACATGGAACATTGCATCAACTCCAGGTATTCAGAAGCATATCAGATTCTCTTGTCTGACACACTTCCCTTTGAGATGAGCATCTAATGAATTTTCCGTA
Organism: Donacobius atricapilla; assembly: GCA_013397315.1. Classification (NCBI taxonomy): domain Eukaryota; kingdom Metazoa; phylum Chordata; class Aves; order Passeriformes; family Mimidae; genus Donacobius; species Donacobius atricapilla. Next base: position 530 of record WBMY01014127.1, read on the forward strand.
GCTTCAATCTTCCCTCAAATTACCTGCTTTTTTTGAGAGGCAAAACGAATACAAATTGCATTATAGCTCTGAGGCCTCTAGCCTGTCACTTAACTAACACATGGTGGCACTCCAGGTAGAGCCTGCCAGTCCTTCTTCTGCAAGAGCAAATAAAGAAATGAGAAAGTGAGAAAAAAAAAATGGGAAGACGAAGGTAATTCACAGGTGTTGAAAGGCTGCTCTGAATTGCAGCAGCACCACTGGTGCACCAGTGGAGTGGAAGAAAGGCAAATGTTCTGAATCATGGTTTTAAAGAGTTAAGATTTTAGCTAAGTGTTAGAAGCAATTCACATTGATCAGGATGTAAGTTAGGTAGGCAAATGGTATGTTAATGATTATTAGACGCTTAAGCTAGAGCTAATTGTGATATTGCTTGCTGTTATGAGCTTGCTTATAGAAGGAAGTGGAGTAAGTGAACCGTTATAAGAAGAGACTGAAACCAGTAAGAACAATGGCCAGCACCTAGACTGTATATCACTTAATCATGAAGCAGGGGGCCAGGCATCGTGCCAGAGGGTCACAGAGACCTGATGAAGACTCTCCTGACTTCATCCTTTGAGACCACTGACCCAATTTGAGACCATCGACCCAATTCAAGAGAAGAACTGCGCACACGTGAAGGATTAATAGCCTTATTTTAATATCGAATGGAGATGGGAGGTGCTGGGGTTATGCCTATGTATTGTATGTAGGATCTTGGGAAATAAATAGAGGGCAAAGAACCTTGTATGGTGTGGTCATGCCTTATGGAGACGACTCCCATGCCACCTGCTGGTGAATAAACATACCACTTCCTAACTTTAATTAGTTGGAGGGTCTTTGTATGTCATCATATCAGTTTTTAATGATTCAGTTCAACATGTGAAAGCTTTTTCCACTTCAAAAGATGTTTTTTGGACAGGGAGACAAAAAGGAAGGGACACCAAGAAGCCCTGCTTCTACTTCCTTCTCACAGAGCATGTGGCTGCACTGTGGAGCTCCATGCCACTGTCAGTTGTGGCTACTAAAAACATCAGGGGATTATAGAGAGAAAGTTGACAGAACATTTACCTTAAGACTGTATGAAGAAAGCTTGATGTTCTCACATTAGACACTGTTTCTGTCCAGCTAAAATTAATATTTCTCTCTGTAATGGGTTAAAATTTATTAACATACAGTAAAGGTAAAACAAATAAAAACTAACTATGAAACTCTCTCAAAAAGAAACCCCCTCCTCCCTAATAATAATTTACTTGTCTATGAAAACAATGCAAAGAGACAAAATATTAGAACTCTCAAGTTAGTAGCACTTAATAAAATAGTCTTTTATTCAGTTTTTTGAGAGAGACAAGTCCTTCTTGATTCTTCTGGTAACTTTCCACAAGAGACACAGTCTGTTTGTGGCTTCTAGCTCTTATAAACACAGCCCGCCCGACACTGTATTTGTGAGCGTCCTAAAATGTAGTTTTTTATATGACTACATAAGGGCTTGTGGATTTAAAGCACAGGATTTCACTTTTTAAAGATGCACAGCTTCACAATAAAGGACTTTTTATTTTTTACTGGTGACGAGGTTCTAAGACATTTCAATAGGATCACTGCATCAATTTCTACTTCAATATCTATTTCAGAAAACTTCAAATATNCTGATCTCGGCCCCTCGGCCCGGCCACGGCTCCCGGGGACTCCCGGGGACTCCCGGGGACTCCCGGGGCCCTGAGGCCCGGGCCCCCTCCCGGCCCGGCCGCGATGTTACCTCATGGCTGCGTCCCTGGAAAGAGGGCGGGTCTCCCAAGATTCCCGTTTTTAAGCGGTGTCCCAGGGGGTGTACACCTTTTACCTGATTGGCTAGCTTAGCTGTTAGTTCTAAAATGGATTAACAATTGGTTTTTCTTACCATTTATGCTAAACCAATACACTCTCCAAGTTAAAACACTTTATTTTCTGCCAGACAATGTGTGATGTACAGCCCTGTGAATTAATGAAGAACTGCCTCCCTCCACCTTAGCTTTTCCTGCTGAGTCTGATAATGAAATTTAGTCTTCTTTTATATACTCAATTAAAATAAGAACTGAGAGTGTGACTTCATTTATTCTTTGGACAGCGTGTATTTTCTTTGTGCTACATCAGTGGTGAAATGTATAATCCTGTTTCACCCTGATCTTTTGAACCTCTCTTATTTTCTGAGAATAGAGAAAAGAAATGAATCAACATGAGCCAAAGCTTGCTGGAAATAGCAAGGATCTTCCCATGGGAGTCAACATGCTTTCATTCTGCTCTTTTCATAGCAGATTTTCTGCAAGAGCTGAGTTCCCCTGCAGGGGCAGGATTTAGAAAAGAGCTGAGCAGGTGGGACATCACCTGGGAAAATCTACTGGTAAAAGTGGAGCAGAGACAGCAGGAAGCTGAGGTCTCTGGAGGGGCTGAGAGATTTTTCTGAGATCCTCTTTCAGGGATCCCACCTGTTCCTGCTTCCAAGCTGCAGTGGCCCCTGAGAGATACTCTGCAAACTTGTTTTGGAGGAGTCCAGCACCGATTTGTCTACCCTCAGCTGTGCTGAAAGAGTGCAGCTGCAACCCACTTTATTAATTACCTCATCTCTAAACAGCACAAGGTCTACATTTACCTTCAAGCTTTACTTATTGCTCATGCCTAGTCCAAAGTTCAGGGCAAAAGTCCAGAAGTGTCAGATTCTGAGGATGACTGACACAAAACTCCTTTTCTGTTCTTTACCTCTGCAGTGATTATGTGGTCCTGACCTTTTCCAGGGTGATTTATCCACAGCTCCAAGTAGGTGCAAAGCCCTGAGATACAGGAGTTATGGTGCACCTTCCTCCAGAAGAGGGTCAGTTCATCATCTGCACATCCCAGACTACTTACAATACCCTGGTTCACTCCTCACCACAGTTGCACTGAGCAAGGCTGAGAAACTCATCAGCCTGAAGATTTGTTGCTAATTACCTGCTTGGAGGATTTGTATTTCATCATTTTTCCAGACTCACCTCCATTTTTTTTTCTTTGCCCTTCTCTAGTAGCCTTTACTCCTGTTCATATCCACACCTCTCCATGCTCTCTGGTTGCCTTTTTTTCCCCTTTGCCAGCCACCTCTGAGGGCAGTGACATGGTGGCACCTGACATACACCTGTAGTTTAGGATGTGACCTGCCTCACATAGGTCACCACTGAGCACTGCTCTCCCAGGAGAAGGAAAAGCACATTTATCCAGCACTGCTTGCAGACATCAGGTTTGGACCCATCTGTCTCCATTCTGGGTACAGCAGCTCCCATGACAAATTTCTGCAGAACTACACATGGAAGGGGCTGCTTTCCCTGACTTGTGGCTACAGGGCTGTTAATCACCTGCCTCTGTGGGAGTCCAGCTGTTAGGGGTTAGATTTGGGTTTTTGGTTTTGGTTTTTTCCCTTATAGACTTTTTCCTCCATAAAGTCACTAGGAGACTAATTACTGGGTGCTTATGGGTCCTTTACCAGAACAAAGGAAATGGCCAAAGGAGAGTGAAGCACTGGGTTACATCCTTCTGTGGTCTCTGAGAGTTTTTTTTTCTGAGGAAAAAAAGAGATACCCTGAGGTTTTGGGCAGGTAAAGGGCAGGGCCGGGGGCAGCTTTTCTCTCCTGCTCTCAGCATCGGAGAGAGAGGACAGTCTAGGCCGCTCTTGCTGTGGGAAGAGTTTTCTCTCTGCCATCACTGGGTCCAGTCCTGAGGAAATCTACCATCATCTCCTTGTGTGCCCAGGAACTCAGTGCTCTCCTCCTCCTGTGCTGTATCCCCACACTGCCCTGCCCTGCCAGGACATCCCTGCCATTCCAGCTACCACCGTGGAGCTCCTGGTACATCCCACCCACCAGCCCAGGATTTTCCACCATTCCAGCTTGGTGCTCTCGGAGCCCTGCACTGAGACCAGACTTCCCCGGGCTTTATGAAACAAAAGCCCCCTCAAGGTTCCTGGTTTTGTTTATCATTAATGCTGTGGTGGTTGTTGTTTGTTTGACTTGTTATACATACTAGTAAAGAGCTGTTATCCCCATATCTTTGCCTGAGAGACAACTTAATATCAAAGTTTTAATAATTCGGAGGGAAGGGCTTTGAATTCTCCATTCCAAAGGGAGGTCCTGCCCAGGTAGCAGATACCTGTCTTTTCTAACCAAGACACCAGCCCAACACTGTAATTATCAAAGTTGTTAATAATTACAGAATATCCCAGAGGATAGAAAGCCACACATACTGTTGCTGCAAAATTCACCTTCTGTGGAAAAAGGAAGGAGGAAGGAAACACTTATCTGTTTTTAATAATGGATTTCTTTGTCTGCATCAGCATCTTGGATCTCTCCTGGCCCATGAAAACTCCCAAACCAGATAATATAAGGAAAACAAACAAACAAACAAACAACCCCCCAAACCCCCCAAACCAAAACAAACAAACAAACAAAAACCAACAAGGTCCATAATAGAATGGAAAGAATTAGCAACTCTTTCCAGTGTTGCAGCCAGTGACAGCAGAGTAGGGAAGGTGCAGCAGCTCAGGGCTTGCTCTAGTGCCCTTCACTGATCTTTCCTGCTGGCTCATTAGGTAGAACTCTCACAAAACAGTCAAAAAATATTTCCCCGTAGAAAATCTGTTCAGCAAAATTATCCATCCATGAATAAATGTCAAGACAAATCTTTTCACCTTGCCCAGGTCATGCTGATAATGTCAAGACAGTGTGTTTCAGTCCTCCTGATGATTTGTTCCAATGACAAAATATCCCTCTTCACAGCTTTCTCTGTTAATTTCCATTTTGGCTTTACACAAACATATTAACATTCATTTTCATTTAAATGGACTTTACAATTTTCAGCATTAGTGTTTTGGCTTCAACATTTTTAAAGCCAAATGTGTGCTGCCTACTTTGCTGTAGGTAGCTTCAGCATTACCAGATGCAAACAACCATCAATATTATCACCAAGTTTGTGAAATGTGTTTTTCCAGCACTGGGCTGTACTGAGAGTTTGTAAAAGAGGGATTCTGCAATAAAATCTCAACCTTTTTTTTCCATTTATGAATTAAAGAGAACTTGGAAACTATAGACCTTGCAGGGTGATGGAAGATCCCATCCTTCTTTCATGTCCCTTCAGTTGCAAACACTGACAAGTGGTTTGGCATTCAAAAGTCTAAAACAAATTAGCATATTGGTGCTAATTTAGCAGATTTTTAGCATGTCCCAGTTCTGCTGTCTAAGCCTTCCTTTGCCTCCTTCAGCCTGATCCCCTCCTGAGCTCACTGCTGAGTACTGCTCCCAGAGCCACGATTCATTCCTCAGCTCCTTCAGTCTGGTGGGGTCACCTCCCTTCCTCACAGCTCCCTTGACATTCTTCATATCAGTCTCCTGCCCAGCTTGAAAGTGGCATGTGGGAGATACTTGGCCCATCTTGCTCCATGTCCTGGGTGGCAGGCAGTAGCAGGGTACCCAGCTCAGGGAGTCATTTAAGGGAGAGCATTTTCCCTTTCTTCCTTTTCTTCCCTTTGCCAAGCCCTGCACCGAGTCACCAGCTTGACACTGTAGGAAAGGTCCCTCACAACCAAAGCATCACATGCAAAGCTCTTCTGAAATACCAGCTAGGGAGGTGTCACAAGCGGCTACAGAAGGAAATTTGCAATCCCACCCTTGACCTTTTCAAGTCTCCACACTAGAAAGCATCTCTGGCCCTTGTGGACTAGTTAGATGAGAGGATTTAATTCCATGAAAGCATTAGTTATATGTCTTGGGAAAAGACCCCTATCTTCCCTTTCCTGCACTTCCATAAAATCCCCACTCTCAGATATGGAGGGGGAGGGTACAAGTCTGAATGCCTGTCTTGGTTTGAAAGACAGGTATCTGTTAGGGAGGGCAGGGCCTCCCTTGGAATGGAGAATTCAAACCCCCTCCCTCCAAATTATTAAAATTTTGAAAATTAGTGAGTTCTCAGGCAAAGATATAGGGATAGGAGTAACAGTTCTTTACTAGGAATATTTAAAAAAATCACAAATGTAGTACAAACAAACAAAGTCCTAGAAACACTGGCAGAGTTAGAATATGACCTGACACCCTGGTCAGGGTGATGGGAGTAGTCCAAATAAGTCCTCCTGGAGTAACAGATGTTCTGTAGAGATGATCCTGTAGAAGGGTCCAGCAATGGCAAGATAGATCTGGTCTTCCTCTGGGAATCCAGTGGAAAACTGGCTCCTGGTGTTCTGACTGCCAGGTTTTTATCCAGGCAGAAATTCTTGGGTCCTCCCACTGGGTGGAGCAGCTCACAATGGGATGATGTAATGTTATCAGTTATGCAGTGAGCCTTAATGGCCCGTTAACAGAAGATATCACCCGGAGGGAGGATAGTGGAAGAGATAAGGGACGCTGCTGCACTTGGTTTTAACACTTGGCCCATTAACAGAGAGGCACCCGCCCCCTCCCCTCCGGAGTAATGAGCTAAAGAAAAAAACCTCTTCAAGTGGTTTCAACAGATTGGGAATAGAATATATGCTTTTGGTTACATCTTGCATTGTAACCCAAGACAATGCCTACAAATAACACCACTGGAAGGGTATTCCTCCAAAAAGGAAATCTACCGAGGCACAGCCCTTCACTCTAATAAAGGGCTTTCCTCAAAACCAATGCTCTAGGGAAGCAGATGAAGTTAATGCTTGTGCTTCAGACAGGCTGAGACATCCATTTTCGGTAAGTACAAGTGGGAAATATTAGATATCAATGCAAATTCTTTTTAGCAAGCAGCAATGTGGTCTTAATTAGCAAGATTTAACTCTGTAAAAATGAAGAAATTTATCTTCCCTGCTCAGTGCTTACTGCACAGCTGGCTGTGATAAGTTGTCTGCATTTTAAGACCAGCAAATTAACTTTTTTATGCAAATCACTCTTGTGAAATGCCTGTGCTGATGGCAGCGAGACACTTTGCTTCTCATGAATGCACCTGCTTCGCTCCTTCTAAGGGATGGTGCAGAGTTCCAAACAATTAAGTTATTTTTGCACTTTTCAATGCACAAAAAAAAAAGTATATCTCTGAACTTGAAGGCATTCCCAGAAGGCAAAACTCTCTTTTGGCAATCCAAACCCCAGAGGCATGTGCTGAAAATGTAATCTTGAACTATCTGTACTCTTGGTTAGCCCATTGGACTGGATTTGCCTCCTTTCTGGCCATTTCTTTTGCTTCTTGGCCAGCTGGGACAGTAATAGATAGAACTAGAAATATTTTGGCAGTCAATCACCCTGGTGCAAGGTGTGGGGTGAGCAGGGGAGCCACGTGAATCACATCCTTCCAGGAGCAGCAGATTTCCTCCTGGCCCCTTAAACAATGAGGGAGAGTAGGGATTTAGTTTCTATCAAAACTTATCCCTGTGACTTGCTGCTTAGTGGGGACAGCTTTGCAGGTGAGTCAATCCCTGATTTGCTCCAGGCTATGATGAAAATTGCTATGCTATGCAAGCTCCAGGGCTTCCAGCTATTGCATGCTTCTCCCTGGAGACAGCTGCTGGATTTCTCTCTGGAGCATGTCAGGCATGTCTTACATAAACCTTTCCTGCAGAGGTTAATGCAGAGTGGGGCTGACTTGGTAATGTTGCTTCTGATCTGATTCTTTGGTAAGGTTTTCCTGAAGGTAAAAGATTAGGTTAGTGAATATGTAAACTGAGAGGTTTTAATTGAGAGATAATTTTCTCCTGCATTCACATAAATAAGTATGTTTTCCCACATGGGTTCCTATTCATGTACCAATGCATTTCCCCCTGGGAAAAGCCAGTACTGGCTTTTGTTAAGCAAGCTAATTTTCCTCAATATTTAACGGGGTGGGCTTTTTAATGCAGATGCCCACTTAGAGTTTCAGCCTCTCCTGTATGTTTGTTTTAAGAAATCTCAAATGAACAAGTGTGTTGTGACATTCCCTACGCTCACAGCAAACAGCACACCCACTGAACTAGAACTAAGTGAGCTGGCAGAGGAACTTTTGTTTTGTTTAAAGATTTTTTTGAACAAAGAATTAGAGCTTTGAGGGGACAAAAAATCTGCTTTTGAATTTACTTCAGCAGAAAATGTGGGAAAATATTTTAAACCACAAAAACACATTCACAGTGTCATTTCAGCTGCATCAAATGCTGATCATTTCTGAATTGCATTTGTAGTTTATAACTGTCTTTGAGGAAGGAAGGAAAAGCACAGAAAAGAAATGAGCTGACCTGAAAAGCTCTTAAGTAAGCCCTTCCATCTGAGATCAAGGAAAATAATTCAAAATAAGCTTAATTATTTTGTGCACCTTTTGTTTCAGCCACTAAGCTGAATATCTCTTATTCATACAGGACAGCTTCTTTCTTCAATTAATCGTAAGAAATAGGTCTGTACACAAGTTAGGGAATTTTTGCTTGACTTTCATATGATGTTCTGTGCCGGTGTGTGTTGGAGTTGGACAGCAAACTGGGATGCAGGGTACAGAGTTCTGTTAAGAGCTGTCCATCTCCTTGTCTCCATATTCACACCCTCCAGAGGAAAGCTTTTCCTGATGGATGCAACCACATTTGGGAATAAACCCTTGAGTCTTCCAGTAAGGTTTCCCCAAGTGAGACCCCCCTCTGAGCAGGGATTTCCCTGTGCAGGTGTATCCCTCAGGTATAATACCTTTGATCCCACACCTTCTGGCCTCTGCTTTGTCTCTCTCTGATTATTGCTTCTCTCATGTACATATTCCATGTAAGGCATGTTGGGGGCACAGTGGCAGCAGGATACGCAGGGATCTGAAGAATCCATTAACACTGATAACATTAATTACACTGCAAAACAAAGCATCCATGAAAACATATCCCACAGAATCTAAAGCAAAGATTCATTAGTGCAAACCAAATAACTCTTCTCCAAGCTGCCTGCTGGGGAGAGCACTCTGTGAATGGCAACCAAAGAAAACTAAATTTATCCTGGCCATGAGGAGCAATGGCTCCTCTCAGAGTTTGTTACCAAAGAGGAGCAGAGAGACTAGAACTGCTCAAGTCATCGGCACCACTGAAAGTATTAGGAAAGGTCCTGGAAACAGAAATTATCTTTGGTTTTGTATGAGGTACCTGTTGGATCAAATAGGGGCTTTAGCATAATGCCAGGCAATTAAGCAGCATGAGTCCCCAGGACACAGGTGATTGCAGCAGGAAATCAGTGCAGAACATGAGATGCTAATGAAAGCAGAATTGCTAGACAGGATTGAATAACTGCTCATAACTGTTTTGCTACTGGGAAAGGCGTAAACCCCCACTAGGAAACAGTAATCTGTCCAAAACAAAATTATTTCCTGACTTTCACTAACTAGTAGATACTGTAAGGTTGGGAGCTGTGGATTTCTAACCTTTCCAAAGAATTGTTATCTAAATTTTCTTTGCTGAAAGTCAGCACTTTCTCCTTAGTCATAAAAGCAGTTAATGAAGGCTTGTCTCTGTCCTAGGTTACAATGCAAGGTGTGCCCAAAGTACGTATTCTGTCACCATCTTCATGAACTGTTGAAACCAGGTGGGGCAGTGTTTCCCTTGTCCCCTCCCTCCAGACTATCTTCTGTTAATGGGCCCATTAATGCCTTGCTGCATGACTCATAGGTAATTCCCTCCGGGAGCTATCTCTGTTTAATGGGCAACCAAGGATCCACTGTATGACTCATAAAATTACATCATTCCATTGTGAGATGCTCCGCCGAAGGGGAGGAGCCAAGCATTCCCACCTGGATATAATCTGGGATTTGGGACAGCACAGGGAGCCCTTACCCACTGGACTCACAGAGGACAAGAGCTACCAGACCTTTCTGTGGGATTACTGCTTCAACAAGACCACTTCATCTGAACTGCTACCTCCACTCTAACAGGGTGTCAGGTTGTATTATTGCATTTATTTTATTTTATCCTTTTTATTTCCCTTCCTATTAAAGTGTATTTCTGACTTGGAGTCTCTCACTGGTTTTGCTTTCAAACCAGCACAGTCTCCTATTACATTATTGGCATTAATAGTGTCTCCTAGTGGCCAGTTTCAAAGGCTTTTTTGATGGGGAAGGGAGAGGGGTAAGGATGAAATTTGTAGTTTTTGTAAATCTGTGGCTGTTCTGCTTTGTCTCAGATTGTCCAGTGAGCAAAAAGATGAAAGTCTGGCTTGAACTTCTATAAAAAGCTCTGCTAGACCTGCAAAAAAAGAACCAGCTCTGAACTCTCCTGGCATTGAGGAGGTGTCTGCAGAAATCAGTCCCACGGGCAGAAGCATCTCTGGGTCGTACACCAGGAACACTTGGGTTACAATTCAGATGTAGGGGGAGCATGCAGGGAAGAACAAATCCTGACTGCAGGTGTTTTCTCTGAGAGAAAAGGCAAAAGTCTCTATTGCAAAGTCCAGTGACATCAAAGACAGGGCTCAGCCTGGGGCTCGAGTGAACAATTCTGGACATTTTTTTCTTCAGTGCTCAGGATTAAGTAGTTGGTTGGAGAAGTTAGTTCTTTCCATGGCTCTCTGGGTGACAGAACCAATGCAGGAACTTTATTTTTCCAAAGAAAGAAAGAACTTGCTTCTCCCAAAAGAAGCTTGGCATTAGATAATGCAGGTTTTCTTTGACCCAGATATAGAGGGAGCAAAGCTGAAGGTAAAAACTGGACTAAAGCTTAGGTGTTATGGACTGGGCAGGAAGAGCTCTTCCAAGGCTATTTTTACCCTTTTGGCACCCACCTTTTCTTGCTGTGAGTGTGGTTCTCTCTTCATCTTCCTTAGAGAAGGAACCTGCATGAAGATGATGGACATCCACAAAGGGCTTGGAACAGTACCTCACACCAAAAATACCCAAGAAAGGTCAGCTGAACAGCAGCCAGAGTGACAAATTCCTTGGAAAGTGAGGTAATGGGGAGGAGAATTGTTTGGTAATGCCATTTCTTTTTAAACAATTCTATTTTCCAGTCACCTGCTGGGATGGCTGGGACTGAAGATCCTCAGACATGTGAAAAATACATTATAACAGTGTCTTGGTTTAGGGCAAATTTGGGAGGAAACCTCCAAATGGGCTTCCTCTGGAAAAACAAACCCAAACGGCCCCTCCCCCACAACTGGTTCGGAAAAAAAACTTCCTTGGAGAAAAGTGGAAAAAGCTATTTATTTAATAAACAAAGCACCCACGAGCACACAGGATGAATAATATGAAATAATAAAACCTTTTGTTGAAGTGAAATGGCAAACTGAGAAAAAAAGTCCTTGCTGTGGGTGCAGTTTGTTTCTCTCAGTCTCTTATCAGTTCCGCTGGTGCTGGAGAAAAATGCTGTCCTGGGCCCCAGAGGGCACAGGTGTGATTTCTCAGTTCTCCTCTGGGTTTTCAGTCCTGAGCAGGTTTAAACAGTCCCAAGAAAAAGAAAGAAAGAAAAAAAAAACAATCCAGGGAAAGGGAACTTCTCTGCCCTAGTTAGCTAAAACAAACTAAAAAAAAAGCACAGCAGCTCTCTGTCCCGCAGCAGTGTGTCCGAGCCTCAGCCGAACGAGAGAGCAGTCCCAGAGAGGAATGTAGAGGAGTTAAATAGTTTTTCAAAACAAACTGTGCTCTTCTTCTTTCCCTGTTTTGCTCTGAGAATCAACCTTAAAGGTACAGAACACAATATACAGATGACTGGGGATACAAGCATCATAAAGTCACTCAAGGAAAAACAGAAAGAGGGGATAAGTAAGCAGGTGGATGGATAGGGGGATGGACAAAGCCATGCTAGTCTCAAACTTTTGCAGGTGTTTTTTCCATGGAAACTTGTCCTCAGAGTGCCCCAAAAGCACTGGGTGGGAGTGTTAATGCAAAGTGCATAAATAGATATGAACCATGGAACAGAGGATGGACAGATTGGAGACATTTCTTCATCACAACTGAGTGGGTTTAGTGGATAAGAAGTAGCTTTAATCTACAACGCCAAACAGCAGCAAATCCAGGGTGGGCTGTACTCCTGGCTGGGTGAAGCAGGAGGTCAGAATTTCCTGCTCTAGCCAGGAGAGGGGTGCCAGGCTGAGGATGCAGAGGGTCTGTCAGCCCCTGGATTTCATATTACTGTTGAAATGGATGGCAGCTGGCCATCTTCCATCTGAATATTAGTCCAATTCTTTGCTCTGCCACTTGGGCAAAGCAGGCTGAAAGATCACCTGGCAGCCTGGACATGAAGGGTATAAACCCTGGGAATGAGATGGGCCATGATTGAGGGCTGAAAGGATCACAAAACCTAAAATCCACTCAAGCCTTTGTGCTTCTCATTACCTTGTGGGGTCCTGAAAACAGCCAGGAGGAAACAAAATGCCAGTCATACTGATGGAAATTTGATAGCCGAAGTCTGGGCCATCCTTAAGTCAAAGCTGCTTATGCTACTCCTTGAAAGGATTTCTCAAAGGAGATTTATAAGAAGTTGGGAGCTTTCCTGGCACTTGGGGAAGATGTGTAAATGCATGAGATTGCCAAAAATAGCCCAGAGGCTTTCCAAAACAAAAAACAAGCAGACTTCACTCAAGCTTACCAGGAAAGCAGACCGGAGTTTTCTGCAGATGGGTTTGCAGTTTATGAACTCGTTGGAAAGACAGTAACTGCTGGCCCATCCATTCAGGTCAGAGCCCCTCAATACAGCTGAATACACACGTAAACTGGCTTATTTCCAGAGGCATTCACAGGGAAAAGAGGGCCTGCCTTCTCAGGTAAGAGTCAATTGCCTTGCATTTTGGGTCTTAAGACTTGCGGAAATTTGCCAAGACAGTGGGAATAATCCTGTAGGATAAATGCTGATAGGACTGGTAGATGATCTGGGGAAATGCTCAGCAAACTGAGCCTCAGTTTCCCGACTCTGAAGAGTTTCAAGCCTTGTTGGAGGCACTGTGGGAAGCAAAGCTGCATCTGTCCTTTGTGTCAGCAATTTACCCTGTCTGAATAAAGATGCAGAGAATCTTGTCTGTCTAGAAAGCCTGAGCTGCTGTGACAACTTACACAAATCAAGTTCTCTGACACAATTCTGAACAAGCACTTGGGGTAGATTATTCCAGCTTCCTTTACTCTGCAACAATGACTAATGCAAGGTTTAGGTGATCTTTAAAACAAGGCTTTCATACTGCTGTCCATGGCACTGAAACCACTGAGATTGATTGCAGATGCAGCAAGCAGCCTTGACAAATGAATGTTCCAAGTATAAACATTTGGAAAGTCAACAAAGATAATAAATCTGTGCAGAGTATAGGAAAAAAAGAGCTGAATAAAGGTTTTTTGGAGATGTTTGGCCTGGACACCGCAGAGCTCTGACAGTTCTGCAAACAGCTATCATTATTATACATTGGTTTTGATTGCTTTATTTCATCACATGGATCCACAGGCAAAGCATGATGTGCTGCAGTCTGCACTTAACTGGTAGATGGAAAAGAATGTTGGGGATTTTCTTTGCTCTTCTGCTTGGTTTGTCTAGGAGAGCCTGCAAGATTTTTGAAACAGGATATTAGTGTCCAAGTCCCATTTTTGAACTATCTATGAACAAAGCTGATAAGATTTTATAAATGTCCAAAGGTGCAAGTAGATCTGCATCCTTAGGCTTTTGGGGTGCCCAGAAGGATCAGATGAACCAATTGGTATCTAATCTATGGATGCCTTCTGGATATCTCAAAAGCTTTCCTGCATCTTACAGCATTCTTAATGATCCAAACTCCAGCTGACCAGAGCCTTAGCCAATTCCTGAAGTAGAGGCTTGGCCATCTTCAGACTTGATCATAAAGCTGCTCTGCAAACCAGGATTTCTATGCAAGATGCAGAGGTTCAAAAATGCATATTTACAGTTCCAGATCCTTGCATCATTTCTCAGAAGTGCTCAGCTACACACATCTCCCCAGCAGAGCCAAGGGAAAGTGAAGTTGCACTCGGTAGCAGACTCCATCCCAGAAATTTAATAACATTTATTCTTATGGGCATGTCAGAAATTATAGGCTCCAATCTGGTGCTCCTGAAGTCACTGGAGAGAGGACAATTAGCACTAAGCTGTCTCTGCAAGCCCAGTATTGCATTGTTAAAAGTCTTCTTTGCCTCTGTATTTAGGGACACTACTTTGCAGTCACCTCAGTGATACAAAAATCCTCCATGACAAATGTCAACAAATGGCACAGAATTAAAGTACTTTGTTAGTGACTTGTTCTAGTTTTTATTTTGCTTCTCCCTGTTCCTCCCTTGCCATCCCGCAGCCCCCACCCCCTGCATGAGTTTCCATAGAAACAGGATTAACGGGTTCCTCTGCATCCTCCAGTGGGATTCAGGCAGCAGCAGAGATTCTCAGCATAAAGCCATTGTTGTAAACAAGAAGAACACCTTTGTAAAAATCAGTGTTTCACCTAAGAAAAACACGAGCAAGCTGCCACCCTATCCATGAAGGAGTTGGTGTTTTCTGTCCCAGCTCAAGAAGTGCTTTCTCCTGTAAAAACAGGGAGTGTGGGTGCACAGTTACTGACCCACATCCAACTGTCCATGTGTGCCAGGATGCACAGGGCAGTGTGACACTGCTGTGGCCTGGCACTGAGCACAGACATTCCCTGCAGAAGCCAGGAGCCAGCTTAGACAAGACAAACATTGGCAGGGTTGTTCTGTAAAAACACATCAGAGCTGGAGATGGAGCAGTCCTGTTTCCCTACAAAGCTATGCAGGGACACAACAGGCGTTGCAGTGCCTTCAAGATTTCACCTCCCCTCTCTTCATACAGCTCTTAACTAGCACATTTCTGGGTATTTTGAGACAAAGCCTCAACTTGTATTTTTATTAAATTACAATAATTGCATTTGAGCTGGCATCTTAAATGAGGAACAAACCTGTATTGTTTTAAGTTTTTGTGTAGCACTTTAAAAATCATTTAATCATAAAATCATTTTTACATATTGATGACTCTTGTCAACAAGCAAGCTTTACGTTTAATGTCCACATGGCCAGTAGCTACTCTCACAAAATCTTTGCTGCCACTTTTCCAAGCCAACAGGACCTACACAGTGATTTTTAAAAGAAGTCTTGATCAAGTTCAGTAAATTCTGCTGTTTTATGATAAGTATTCTAAGTAACTCACATTTTCACTTCTTCCAGCTCCACTTCCATTTTCTTTAAATGGAAGTTTCTTTCTTTTAAAAACATCAGTTAATTGCAGTGCACTATGACATCAACCTCTGCAGACTTGAAGGCACCAGTTCATATACTGCAATACCTACAAAGCGCAAAGGATTCCACTAAACAAAATTAATCATTACGTTCTGCAAATTATAGTCCCTTCAAAGCTAAAAACTCCAGTTTTCTGGGTAATGCCAGGAATGCTTACAGGGATTGGACTCTTCACGACTTATCAGCTGCTACAATTTTCATATTTTTCACTGGGTGCAGAAATAAACCTTGTCTCTTAACAGAAAATTTACATACACGATAAATGGAAAGGGAAGGAGGAAATGAATTAATTCTGACTTATGACTCTAGCTGGAGGTCATGAGCTTGCCAAAGATATCTAACATCATCACAAAAAAAAAAAAAAACAAACAACTCTTGAAATGCAATCTGCCCAGAGTTTTGACCACACCTTTTGATTTTATTTTCTGAAATCCAATATATCCATTTGCTGTTGACAGTCAGTCCCTCAGAGAATGACCCTGTTATTTCAGGGTAGCCCCAGACTTAAGAAACTCCAGCAGACAGGGCCAGGTTACCCACTAGAGCTCTATGGTTTCTTTGCAGAAGGATGACTAGTTCTCTCACAGAGCTGCATTTCCTACTCTCTCTCTGCTGGTATCTTCTGCTGCCTCCAGATAACCTCCAGGTCTCTCCACAGCACCCTCCCAGAACTAATAAAGTAACCCAGTTGTAAAAATCTCACAACACACTGATGGAAAGCTGCAACTGCCTTCAGCCATGGCTCCATGATGGCAGCAGCTCCCTCTCCTCTAAGGGTAGAAACCCAAACCTGGTCTACTCAGAATCCAGGCATGGCTGCTGCTCATTTTCCCCCAGTTCTGTATCTGGATGCAGACTGCTGCTTCTTCCCTAGACAATCTGCTATGTGGACATTTCAGTTCTGTCAGCCACTTGTGTTGTGTTTGTAAACTGCAGGTAATTTCTGTGAAGGTTTTAATATTAAGATGCCAACATTTTGGTCTGGATTGACTGCTAAAACCCATTTTTGTCTGTTTTCCTAAAAAACCATCTGCAGATGAGAGATCTGCTATGCATTTCCATCTTTTGTGTGCCTGCCAGGTGACCTCCTTTGTTTGACAAATGCTTCAGGATGGCTCCAAGACAAGCAGAATATCCCTTTTGCTCACAGAGTCCATTCTGTCTGTGAACCTTCAGCCATTGTGCCTTGCTTCCCACGATTCTCTCACTTGTTAAGGTTTTATCTCTTGATTATCCAGTCTAATTTCAAATTTAATCTGCTGCAAATTTTCCAGGACAGCTCATCTGCTTATAACATAATGATCTGGTAAAGCTGTGATAAGCATATTTATCCAGAAGAAGCATCTGATTCCCAGGAAAGTTAATGAGCACTTCCAGTTTTGCCACAACAGCGTAATGGAATGTACACATCCCACTGTTAAATGAGCTGAAATATCATCATCCTGATAAGAGAACAATATAGTGGTGTCCAGTTTCCTCAGTAATAATGATCCAGTTATTTATAAGGCTGCATTGATATGGGAACATCCAAGACATCACCATTTTTATTTACTGGAACCTGGACTCTCCTCCATCCTTTGCAAGGGGTTTGCATTTCAAAGACAGCTCTAAGATCAAGCACATCCTTTATTTCCTATGACTGCCCCTGTTGGCCAGTGAATACCATGATTAAAGACCATGAATCTCTTGTTACAGTGCGTTGCAGATGGAAAGCCACAAGCTTTTATTTTACTGAGAAAACAGAATACCAAACTTCTTTTCCCAATTAAGTTACCTACTCTCATTTCCTGTTCAAATGACAAAAAAAACCAGCACAGCATTTGCAGAGCTCTCAGCTTTATCTTTTCCTTCTCCATGCTGGAGGGACTGCTGTGATCTTCCCTGCTCCTATCCAAGGCCATATTCACCAAATGCCACTATCACTAGACCTCACGTACATTTCACACTCTGTTCTCTGTAGCTGCCCCATTCCAGATGCCTCACATCATTATCTCTGCCTTGGATCCCTGTGCGGTCTTAGCATGCTTTTAACATGCCAAGTCATGATTTTGCACCTGTAATTGCAGCAGAGTTGGATTGCCTTTTGTTCCCATGCCATCTCTTTCACTGGATTTCCTTTAAGGATGATTGCTTTGCAAACAAGTTCAGCATCATCATTCAGCCAGTGTTTCCTCCCATACAGAGATTGTTCCTCCATCTCATAACAGATTTTTTTTTCTTTTTTTTTTAGCAAAATCTGTTTATATTGTGGGCAGATGCAGTTGTGGTGGGGTTTTTTGTGGGTTTTTTGGTTTTGGTTTTGTTTTTTTTTGTGCAGTCAGTACTACTTTCTGGCCCAAATCAAGAACTTTGGGCAGGAAGCTGGTGCTTGCAGTCTTCTGGAGAATGGATGCCAGCATTTGGCTGTGTGTCTTGTGAAACGAAGACCTTAAGATGTATCTTGGCATCAACAAATCCATGTCAGTTTTCCCTCTTTAGGAATGCCCAAAATTCAGCCTAAAATATACTGCTGGATTACAACTTGCAGAAGGCCTTTGGTTTGAGGCATCCTGTCACACTCACTCATCACTTTTAAAACATTCACAAAACTAGTCTGCTTCCCAGGCTAGCACAATAGCTTGCTCACAGCACTTTGGGGTTTAATTTCAATCAAGATTCCTTGAAATTAATTCAAGCAAATTTCATTATTAATGCTGCTCTTCAGATTGTCACTACTGATAGTTTATACTCTGTTCATGACCAATAGAATATATCTTTCTAGCTCCAGCAGTTTAGGCAGCCCCCACTCCTATCTATTTACTTTGTACTACGATTACCATTTCTTGTAAATTCATTTAAGCACAGGAAGTTTGTGGGGGTGCTTTATTTTCTGTTATGATGCTGTTAAAATATGTTCCAGAAACTCAGTGTCAGTAAAATGCTGTTTGTTTTTTTTTTTTTCTGGTGATTTAGTTGAATTTTTTTGCTCGCTTGCTTTGTTTTTTTTTTTATCTCTTTATTTTTAATCTGCTATAGAAGTTCTCCCAGCTCCAGGTGAAATTTCTTAACTCTCTGCCAGCAGTGCTGCTGGCACACAATTAAATCTTCCTTAGCAAATGTACTCCAGGGCTTTTGGAGTTCAGATGTAAAAAAGATCTTCTGTCATTCTCTTCTAAACTGATTGCATTTCCTCTCTCAAATAACAGAGAACTTTTTTTTAAAATAAATGCTATTTGCTTTTATTGCTTGCTGACAGCTTTCCTGGAACTGTAGTGTCTACACTAAATTAATTTCTTGGACAGCTGAAATCACAGCAGTTCACTCCTCTCCCCCACTACTCTATTACACTGTTAAATTTTTGCTATGGCTTAACAGCTACAAAAGGCTTGTCTGGAGCCAGTGCTGGAATATCTTCCAGGAACCACCCATTTTCCTGCAAACTTTTTCCCTCTCCTGGGGTGTGAGCCCTGTACCAGCAGACAAAGGTTTCATTATATTCCAAACTGCTGTAGTTTCATTGAGGCTCTGTCTCAGGCCCCCTTAAGCCTGGCTCCCAGCCCATAAATCGTTTCTGCATATTTACTTAGCCTGAATGGATTTCACCTCCATTCGTTCCCTTCTTCCCTTGAAAACCAAACAAGCACATGGTTTTCATAACATTCTGCAGCTTGAGCTTCACCATCTATGTTGGATGAGGTTTATGTCCTGATAGTTTTTGCATCTACCTCCTTTTGGCTTCACATGTTGCTTCTTTTGCAATTTGAAAATTAAGGGGAATTCAGGCAACCCCTACTCACATTTCCATGACCAGCCAGTCATCTCTCACTCTCTCTGCCCTCCTCCCCAACCACCAAATCTCACACTCTGCTCCAAAACCTCCAGAACCTGAAATAGGAGAAAAGATGGAGGAGCAAGCCCCTGATGCACAGATGAACACCCCTTCAATGGATGATGAACCAGTGGAAAATCATTAGTGGGGATCCTGTTTAATACAGATGGGAGATGCCAAGTGTTGTGGACAGTCCAGAAAGTGAGGTCAGATGTGAATCACAGTGGGTATGCCCAGTTACAAGGTGAAAGTTATGCCTAGGGGCCAGGAAGAAGGATGAGGGAACACTGATGAACAGAAAAAGGTCTGTGATATGTGGGACAGAGAAAGAGAAGGAACAAATAGCAGACAAAACAATAAATGTAATGGAAAGCTAGTGAACTAGAGGAAATTCCTGGTGCCAGCACCACTTTCTCTCTTACAAAAGAGAAAAAGAACTTTTACCCTGGACTGACTTCCAGCATTTGTAGTACTTAATGGACTGCAGATGGACTTAGTGTTTCAATTGTACCAAAACCTTCAAGTCATGGCCTGCCAATTCTCAAAGTTATCAAGCTGTCTTCTTTAGGATGAGTATAAGGACAGATATTTCCACTCCTCTGAGAAAAAGCTATTGGACACTATATTGAGGAGAATTTGACAGCTGGAGTAAAGCCATTTCAGCGATGGCCTCTTCCATCTGATTTTTGAATTTTCTTTTTGAACTTTCTACTGCCCTGCCCCTCACATCAGTGTAGTAGTTTCACATTCGCCAAATTTGTTTTGTTAAATTTAATGTAGTGGTCTATCTTTCCACTGTGGAATAGGATTAGAAGAAAGGCAAAACAGGCTTAACTTAAAGATAGAAACAGTTAGATTTATTAATACACACTAAAGGGAGGACAAAAAAACCCATGAAACCTTTTTAAAAGCATTCCCCTCCCCCCTATCAACAGTTTACTTTTCCACAAAACAATGTAGAGAGACAGAAAATCAGAACCCTAGGTCATTAGCACTTACAAAATAGTCTTTCATTCAGTCTTTGAGAGAGACAAGTCCCTCCTGATTTTGTTCTGGTAACTTTCCACAAGAGACACAGTCTGTTTGTGGCTTCCAGCTCCCACAAAAGCAGCCCACCTGAGAATCTGCATTTGTGAGCTTCCCAAAATGTAGCCTTTCCCATGACTACATATGGGCCGTGGACTTACACGTGGGGTTTCACCTTTTAAAGATGCACAGCTCCACAACAAAAGATTTCTCATTCTTCACTGGTGATGAGGCTTCAAACATCTCAAAGGATCACTAGATTACAGTTTCTAATTCAATATCCACTAAGTAAAACCACAGACACCTTTGCATGAATCCACAAAATCATCTCCCCATTCATAGTCCACGATTTAAAGGAATATTACAGTCCGTTACCATA
>WBMY01014127.1:20940-47999 GCA_013397315.1 Donacobius atricapilla
AATGTTACCTCATGGCAAGGCCACAGCAGAAAGAGCCCTTTCCCAAAATCCCACCTGTATTTAAGCCATGTGTCCCAGAGGCGTACACTTGTATCCAATTGGCCAACCTGGCTGTCAGTTTTAACGCAGATCACTAATTGGTTTTTACCATTCATGTCAAACCAATACAATTAGTAACACACTAGTGCCATACTGCCAGGCAGGGTCTCCTCCTGCTAAACTTGCCAGAATCCTCAACCAAGGAGGACTTGGTCAAGCATGACTTTCCATTCATGCTCCCGCCTGCAGGTTTCCTCAGGACACAAAGATAACCTCTCCATCCAGGCTGTGCAAACCCAACATCACTCTGCCAGGGAAGGTGTGGTTGTGTAGTGTCCTCCTACCTTCTGCAGCATCACAGAATCCCGGGGAGTGCAAAGAAGGACAGTGTGCCTTAGGAACATTGTCAGATTGCATTTGTCTGCTCACAGGGAACCAGAGTGGTGGCATCATTCACATTTATGCCATGTCTGTTTCTCATTCTGGAAAGGAGAGCAAACAGATTAATTGAATTCTGCTGCATCACTTGCATGTAATAAACTCATCTGATTGTTAGCTCTCTAACAATCAACACCCAGTCCCTAGAGTCAAGATAAAACAGAGCTAAGCCTTGGGAATCAGGCAGGAAAAAGGAGGTTCCTTGGATGCCACAAATCCAGAAGATACAGAAGAGACCTCACCTTAACTAGATATTTATTTTCCAATTCATAACTAGTTAAATTAATCTCTTAATTCATAACCGGTCAAATTAATCTCTTGAATCAAGACCTTCTGAGTCAAAATCTCAGTAAATATCCCAGAAAGTACTGTGTACTTCAACTCTCTCTTGCTCATTATTCTCTCTCCCAAAAGAGAGACAGATTAACATATGCACGGAATTCCTCACAGAAAAAAAAAAAGGAAGGAGCATGAGGTCAAATTGCAGTGTGCAGTGGTCACTACAGACCCCACAGTCCTACGCTAAAATAATCTGGGTTTTTTCACCTAATGAAATGTTTTCCACTAGCTATTTTAAAACTGAACAGGTATTTTTTAAGATAACATAAAAGAAAAAAGAATGGGGCAGTAGGAGCAAATCACAGCTCCTGAGAGGCTGCTGGGACTCAGTCATAAACTGTCCTGAGACAAGCTCTGAGGGACAAGGAGGCAGATTCAGATCTGGGACTTTACATCTAGGGCTGTAATGATGGGTTGGGGATGGAGCAAGAGTCAGTGATTTCCTCCCCAGCACCAGAGGGAGAAGGGCAGTAAAAAAAACCCAGAAAGAAACCTCAAAATAGGAAACTGAATCTGATGTCTCCTATTATTAGCATCACCACATTTGGGTGTTAAAAAAAAAGAGGAAATTGCTGCAAGTACACCATTTTATTGTTTCAAAGCATTCTTAACTGAGAGCCAGAAGTAATAGCGGAGATATGGTTCCATTTTCAATCAGACCTTTCAAAAAACTAGCAGTTCTTAAAATAAAGATAGTAATTCTAAAGATAGTATTCTAAAGATAGTATTCTAAAGACAGATAGGTAAGCATGGTTGATTTACACTAGTACAAGATGGAACAAAGTTTTGTTTTTAAAATCAAACTTGACAGCTGAAGTTGTAACCCCACTTCAGCAAAGGGAGGAGGTGAGGAGCAGGATCTGCTCACATACAAAATCTAAATTTGGAAGGATGTGAGAGTTCACAGCAGGATCTGAATGTCCCCCTGTTTGCTTATCCCCTGGCCTGCTAGAGGGACTGGGTCAGAAAGTGAACCTATCTGTTTACTCAGGGATATCAGCAGAGAAACTGAAATTATTTATCTAGCTGCCTGGCTCATGGAGGTCTGCAGAGATCAGCACTGAATCTGCAATTGTCTGTCAGCCTATCTGTGCCTCACCAGCACAAAGACCCAGAGGGATCAGTACCAAATTCAGAATTATTTATCTATTCACTCTTTGGCCTGTTTACTTCCCCAGCTCTGAGACAGGAAGCAGACCAGCTTCTGACCAGCAGACCAGATGACGTACATCTCAGGCTGGGTCAGCCTGCTCCTGAGTGATGTAAAATTCTACCAATTGTCAGAGTGGCAGTTGTTGGAGTCTTCAAAATTTACAGTGGAATTGCTAAAATACACTGGTTTAATGATGTGCAGAATCACTATGCATTAAAAAGGTACCACATGGGCCCATTTCAACTGTTTAAAGTATTTGTGCATTTATACCCAGCCACTCCATCTGATCCCATCACCGTTTCCTCATGTGCCTCCCTGCACTGAGGGAGTGGTGAGGAAAGGGTATGGGGTCTAGTGGTGAGGTTTTTATTGTGAAAAAGAGATCCTCTTTCCCTGTGGGATATTAGTGGCCTGTTTCTTGGGCTTCTCAAATAAAACCCCAGCACCTCATATTTGGTTTTTTTCTGGAAAGGAAGACAGGAGTGTGGGACCAAATCCCTGCAAGGGATGCAACGAACCACTGTAAGTCTGTGGTTTTCTTGTCACCTCTTGTGTCAGAGGGGGGCTCCAGGTGCTTGGTGTCACAAAATGTCATATTTGCCCGGTGTCTGACAATTGCAATTTGTCTGCCAGCTGAAAAGGATGTATCAGAAGGATTTGTGAGCTGCTCACACAGGACATCCACCTCTGTCTGTCATTATATTACCTCTGTTTCATTGCATTTCTGTAGTGGAGGGACATCTGTCTTTGAGAAGAGCCAAGGCTTATTGTAGTCACCCTCTATCAATGCCCAGAAAATAAAGTGGCACTTTCCTTACAAAGTACTTATCAATGTCTATTTTCAACCATCCCAAGGAAAATTATGCAATTCCTGCTCCTGTAAGTGTTAAAGCAGCAGAACTGCTTGACAGTAAAGAGGGAATTTGCACTCCTGACAAGGTTCCACAGGCACTGAGAGATGTAAGCAGCTGGTGATGCTCTTTCATATCACCCAAAAAGTTTTGGCTAGCCAGTGCTGAAAACAAAAGCCATAATAATGTGTTTCTTTCCATGACAGCTCTCTGCTGTCTCTCAGATCTCTGTGACAACAGCCTGCTCCTCTGGATCCAGTCACCAAAAATGGTGAATTGTGCAGATGCAAGAATATCACTGAGATTGGGGGCAGAAGGGAGTGTAGGGGCTTTAAGACACTTTTCTGTGTGGAAAAAACTCTACTTGTGAGAAATGGTGAAGCATCGAGCAGCTGCTTCTGGGGAAATTCAAATGCTATATAAGGAGAACAGAAATGACTTCAGAATGCTTCAGCTTTTGTAAGAGTGGCAGTGAATCACATCTTTGACAGCAGACAGCTGCAACATCTATTGATGAATGTTTTGAGAAAAAAAAAAATAGAAAATCATACCTGTATCTATTGGTCATTTGTCATGAGACATGTTTTAAAGAAAGTGGAGGAGGCAAGCAGAGCTTTAGCATTCCTGCATGGGAGATGGACTCTTGTTTCCCTGATGAGCCCCAGTTCCTGTAGGCAAAACGACGGGAGCGCAGCCGGCTGTGCCAACAGCTCTTCCGTCTACATTTCTTGGCTTTTTATTCCTCCTGACGCACCCTAACAGCTTCCAAAAACTTCCCTGATCCAGACAGCCCTGCTTCCCGTCTCCCCATCCCATGTGTGCTGCACATCTCTGAGAGATTCCCTCCTGCCCCCTCAGCAGAGAGGAAAGGAGGGTGCAGCAGAGGACCCGTGACCATGGCAAGTGAGAGAGAAGCACAGGGCACGTTTCCAAGTTTTGCTATTAACCAAAACATTCTAAGTTTCAGCTGAAATGTTATCAGTATTCAAATCTGCACCCTTTATTTCCCGCTCTCTTGTTCCAGACTCTCAGGTAGGCCAACACCAATGAAACACTTAGGAATGAGGGCAAGAGGTGTGGAAAACCACAGGGTGAGCGTGGAAAAGCAGTGCAATTATTTCTGATCAGTATTAATATGCTACTGAAACACAGCTAGTAGGTATGGGACAGACAAAATGTAAATGACTTTTATGTCACGAAGCAGCTCTCAGCAGCATGCAGAAGCCTTACCCTAGTGGAAGGGAATACATGCATATTCAAAGCCTTTTACCGAAGTGGTGAAGAAAAGAGAAGCAATACTTTCCTTTGACTTGGAATTCCCACTTCTGTTCAGCCGGGAATAGAGGCATAATTAATCTAAGTACTTAAATAAGTTTTTTTCTGCCTTAATCAGAGCTGTGCAAATAAATATTTTTTTCAGTTCAGTAGCTAAACTAAAATAATAATTGTAGAAATATTTTTAAGATTTCTGAAATGAAACTTCAGGCTCCTTCAATTTTCAGTGAACAGAGATATTTGATTTAACTGAAATAAGGTGGTGACTCTTCAGGTTAAGTGCTCTATATTTATTTTAAACACACAGAGCTAAATTTGCCCTTAAAAGGTTGTTCTGAAGGAAAAAAAAATCAAAACAGATCTTTTGAAGGAAGTATGCAAATTAACAGTTCTGGCCTAATGAAGAGAAACAGATCCCTCCAGATAGACTGGCTGTCTTGGGTTTTGTAACAAAAAAAATGTGTATTCTATTCCATCTGTTGGGGAGATGTTTTTTTCTTTATCTCTGTAACTCCAGGGAGGAGGGGGGGTGCCTTCTGACAATAGGCCAGCTGTTAAAACCTGGTGAGGCGTTGTTTCTTATCTCTTTCACCACCCGTCCACCCTTTGGTGGGGGGCGGGGGGTGGAGGGGATATCCTCTGATAAAGGACCATTAAGTCTCACCAATGACATGACACATTACATCACCCTATTGTGAGATGCTCCACCCAGTGGAGGGGAGCCAACCGTTTCCCACCTAGATAAAAACTGAGACATCAGAACACCAGGTAGCCAGTCTTCACTGGATCCCAGAAGACCAGACCCATCTCGCCACCACTGGACTTTCTTCAGGATTATCTCTACTCCACAGAACCACATCTGTTACTCCAGGAGGATTTATTTAGACTGCTTCCAACACCCCAACTAACAGGGTGTCAGGTTGTTTCCCTGACTCTGTCAGGGTTTTTCTAGGACTTGTTGGTTGGTTGGTTGTTTTGTTTGTTTGTTTGTTTTTTATCACTACATTTGTATTTTTTTTTAATATTCCTAGTAAAGAACTGCTATTCCTATTCCCAAATCTTTGCCTGAAAAGCCCTTAATTGCAAAATTATAATAATTTAGAAGGAAGGGAGTTTACATTCTCCATTTCAAGGAAAGCTCTAACTTTCCCTGGCAGACACCTGTCCGAAACCAAGACACTGGCTCAAACCTGAGTCTCCCTCTGCCATTCCCAGGCTCATCTGGAGGAGGAGTCCAGGGATGCTCTGCACTTACTTCACCTGTGCCCAATGACTGAGCCCCTGAAGAGACAGTGGGATGGATCCAGCGGTGCATATTAAAATTTATGGTAAAAAGTGACCATGTTTGGAAATGAGACCCTCTGCACATGCTGTTGGCAGTGCAGGACTAACCCACAGTCCCCCAGGGGTTGATCACCCTCACCAAAACCCTACAGACCCAAAAATCATAGAGCAGCTCTCTATGCCAGAAAAAGTTCCAAGTGTGGCTGCCAGTTCTCCATCACCATGGGAATTCTGCCTGCTTTATTTGGGTGGCAAAAAGTCAATTTAAGCACAGCACATTTTATTAAAGCAATTGATGTATTCAGTGAGAAACAAGCTGATTTTCAGGCACACACACCTCCCTGTCTTTGGGTCTAGGTTATAAATGCAAGCTGCAGCACTAAGTACAAACTGAGAATAACTGCTCAATTTAATTTTAGGCTTTAATTTGATTCATTAACTTGGTGACACCTTGGGTGAGTAAAGATATTTGGTACCCAGGAAGTGGAGGAGGAACATTTTTAGCATGAGGTGCAGTAAAGAAGTCATTCAGTCCTCTGGGAAAGAGAGGGAGAGAGAAAATGAGAGCAGCAGGTAATTTATTGCTGGTTTAACAAGAAACTGTGAGCTGAGAGGAGGAGATAAAGGGCTGTAAAAACAATATCTCTCTCAAGACCCTGATGTTCAGTGTCCAGAGTTATGACTTGCAGTTCCCTGGCTTGTTTCTTGCTGCTCCTGTTTCAGACATGAAGAAGGACCTGGGAGCTCTAAAAGCTTGTCCCTTTTATTCACCTCTGAAAATTGCTCCCAAAAAAATATTACCTTTCCTGACAAATCTTGTCTCCAGAACATCTTCAGAGCCCAGCTATTCTCAGCACAGCAGAGCTCAAAGCTTGGTCCTGCAGTCACTGGAGCTTGCCACAGGTAGGATAAGGGAGGTGGTGGCCTGTGGGGTGTGCACAGGCTGTGCTTCCTTTAGAAAGGAAGTGGAAAATGCCATGGAGATATTGCTTTACATTGAGCAAAAGTTCATTTTTTCCTGGAAGCTGCAACTTTTCACAGACCTTGTATTTGGGATCCACTAAGGGCAGTTGGGCATGGGGCAAGGCTCCTGGAGAAAAGTTACTGCTTCCTATTCCCTGAAAAACCTTAGGACTCCAGACACCCCCACTCATCTTCCCAGTCACTGATTTGAAGTGTTTTGGGGGTCTTTTGTCCAACTTCAGATTTGACAAGGACACCCCACAGATCCTTAAGAAAATGAAGATGTTAGTGAATTAAATTCTTAGTTCTCACAAATGTCCTCTAATACCTTTAGGGACACAATGGTCCTGATTCTTATTCACAAGAGGGGCTGTTTATGCTGCTGCACTAAAAAAAATTGGCTATCTAGGCTTTGCTGTAAATCCAAATTAGGCCTCTAATGCTGCTGCTGGGGACAGGATTTAATTTATCACAAGCAATTGGTATGTAATATTTTGTATTCCCCAAGCAAATCCTTCCAGAGCAGAATGAAAGACCATACATGGTGTATATAATCCAAATGGAAGGACTATTTTTCTTAATGTAAGACAAAATCTTAAAAAAAAAAGACTCCTTTACAACTTTCCTGTATTGATAGGTGTTTTCTAATTTATTTTCATGTCAAAAAGTTGCCAAAAGAAAACAAACAAAAACTAGTAAAAATAATTACCAAGGCTTCCCATGGATCCAGAAACTGATTTATTCATTAGAGTGACAAATGACCCTGAGATTGGCTCAGTTGGTCAGAGCAGAGTACTATAATGCCAAGGTCTTGGGTTCAATCCTGTATGGGCCATTCACTTAAGAGTTGGACTTGAAGATCCTTCTGTGTCCCTTCCAACATGCTGTTTACCAAGCCCTCAGCCCCTCTGTCCCCGTGCAGAGCTCACAGCCCAGCCTGGCTCCCTCCTTCCCTCCCTCCTCTTGCATGTAAGCTAGTCAAAATAACTTGTCAGCAGTCCAATTGCATTCCACTGCTTCATATTTATTCATGCTGACTTCTGAACCAGACACAATAAATACACCCACCTTAAGCTCTGAACACCCCCTTCTAGGATGTACAGCATGTGGTAATCAAGAAATATGCAGAACCTGTTGCTTCCACTGCCTGAGGCTTGGAAAATCCACATTCACTTCCTCCAAGGCCTACTTCAGTCCACCTCTATTTTAAAACATCCAGGCTATTGGAAGGGAGGTATTCTAGAAGGCTCTACTTCTCGAAAGATAGATATGTTCAGGATCAAACCCAGAAGCAAGATGAAGAAGATTTAGACTAAGTCAAAGCAAACACTGCCAGAGGTAGCTAAGAGCAGCTCTGAGGGTCAAGGGTGAAAACCACACTCCAGAACCTAGTCCATGCTTCAGTTTTGGAAAGCTATATTAAGGGAAGTAGTTCAAAGAGTTCCTTAGCTATCTTAATAGAAAAAAAAAATCAGAACACAAAGCAAAATCCAAACAAACGGCAAACAGAACACATAGGCAGAAAAGGGAAAACCCACCAGAAGAATTTCTTCCTTTCAAAAACGGATGCTGCAATTGCAGAGGTGTTCCCAACCACATTGCTGGATTTATGCTCTGGAAATACTGAGCAATTTCAAAGGTTTCACCTCCAAGCTCAGGAAGAAATCAGAGTCAAGCCAAGTACTGGGGGGGTCACACAGCTAAAGGCACTGAGAGAAGCACTCTCACTTGTCTGTGAGGAGTTAGGAGCTGAGAAATTCTCTGTTTCAGGTAGACTGCACCCAGCTTCTGTCAGAGCTTCAGTGGGTATCAGAGCCACATGCGTGCTGGAAACTAATTTATATCATCACTGTAAGAAGCACTAGTGCTTGGACACACACTTCATCTTCTGTTCTTGCAGAAGCCAATTGTGGGATAAGGCAAAAGCATTTATATCTAGTCCAAGGGGCTTTTACGTTTAAAGTTCTGGTTGCTGGAGAGATCTAAAGATCATTCATTTGTAGCTTAATTGTGGTTGCCTCTAAAAGCCAAGGAATAGAGCAAGCTCTGGGTGTGGGAGCTTTCAGAAATGTCAAAGGAGGTTTCATTTTCAGAAAGAATTCTCTTTACAAATGTCTAGCAGAGAACAAAGTGAGCAAGATGAGAACCCTGCTTCAAACATGTGAATCACAGATTCCTTGATCATTTTTACCTGCCCATTCATCCCTTCCCTCCCCAGGGAGTTTTGTACTGCAATATGAACCCTCAGGTGTGTCAGGAATACCAGGTGACAGCATTAATATGCTTTCCTATCACCAAACCTGTTGCAGGAGCTTGGAGGGAGCAAAGTTTTCAGTCTTTCTGTGTGCAGAACAGTGCTCAGCCACAGAGGTTCAAACCTGAGTAATTCACATGCAGACAATTCCGCTCTACACAGCTTAGCATTTAACATAATGTTAAATTATACATTTTAAAAATGCATAATTGTTAATGGAACTGTTAAAACTTTCATGGTGTTGTTTGTCAGATGAAAACAGCTCATTCATCCCACTGCTAACAGCTTCCACTGCCAACACTGCAATGGGGCAATGTTGAAAAGAAAATTAAGGGAAGGTGCATCACACCCCCTAAACCTCCTTTATCTCAGGACTTTCCCAAAGCTGTTTGGTACTTCCAAGTCAAGAGGTGCTTGCTGCAACAAACTTGGGAGAGATTGTCACAAATGCTGAAATAAAGGCTGTCTTCTGACTCTCACCATCTTTATGCAGCTGGCACCCCCTAGCACTGTGTAAATAAGCAGGGGCCATGGCCAAAGGGTAAATGGCACTGCTCTGAAATTCTCTTTTCATCCCTCATGCTGCTGCTTGGTAATATGGGCCAGGATAGGGGGAAGTGTTAATGCTGATATCTAGTGTACAGAGCTTGAGCTTCCCTCCCAGCGTTACTTACTTACTTACATTTAATAGGTAACTCCACCCATCAGGCTGGACCTACCTTCCCAGCCAGGGGAGGGGAGCCAAGCCACATGTTCAGCCTCATAAATTTCAAGCCTTACTTCTGAATCTGCTACTGACAGAGGCAGTGTTAGCAAGGTACCAGGTTTGCCCCACACTTACAGCCTGTCTGGTGAGAAGGAACATGGACACAGGCTTGCAGGAGGAAGAGGTAGCCCTTCTGCTCTTCCTGCTCCTGTTTAGGCTCCTCCTCTTCCTCCCGTTTATTATTTTGCTGTCTCCTCCTCCAGTACTGTTCCCCAAATACCTCCTCTGCCACTGAAACTTTCACAAGCGTTCAGAAATTTTGTACGTAAAGTTCATATAACATGATAAAAATATGGTTAAATTTATTTATACAATTTTGATGTTAACTATAAAATTGATGTGAAAAACGCCAATCACTTGTTAAAAAAATTTAAAAGTTTCATAATAATAATTATAGAAACAGTAATAAAAATTAGAGCAATAAAAATTTTGGACAATTAGAGTTAGGATAATAAAAGGACAATAAAACAAAGAATTACAGACATGCCCTAAACTCAAATCCCTTAGGAGC
This sequence comes from Donacobius atricapilla, assembly GCA_013397315.1. NCBI lineage: Eukaryota > Metazoa > Chordata > Aves > Passeriformes > Mimidae > Donacobius > Donacobius atricapilla. The sequence goes on from WBMY01014127.1 coordinate 30,814, forward strand.
ACAAACGCGAACAACGGATTGTCCCTTAAAAGCAATAGCTTGTTGTATATTCATATTTTTCATACATGATGCATAAATTCCTTGCAAACTAGAATTTCTTTCTGGCTTTCATCAACTTTTTTTCTCTAACCCAGATGTCTCCGCCAAGTCTGAAAGAAGGTGTCATGGTGTTTGTTTTTTTCTGATAGGAAGCAGAAACTCTTGCTGTTATCTCTGTGCAAAGAATTTCTTGGTTATTTCATCCACTCCTTGTGCTGGTTAAAAGAAAAAAGTATGACATAGTTTCTATTTTAATATTATGCTATAGACTAAATCACACTACTTAAAAAGATTAATACAACATTACTTAAAAAGATTAATACTCCATTACTTTCAAACATAACACATATAGTAATCATTTTAATATTTGTGAAAAGCCAATCATATAATATGCATTTTTCACATTGATTTAGATATAATTTTATATAAAATTCATATACTTAAAAAAAAAATGAGAGGCAGGATGGAGAGCTTGATGTTTTCTGTTTACCCTCTACAGCTGGTCATTCTCGTGCTCCATTGAGGAGCATCTGGAGGTTGAATTTCCTTAATCAGCTTATTTCCTGCCTCCATACAGTCTCTCTGCTAGGCACACGAATGGGAACCTATGGAAATGGGCATCCAGCTGCTTTAGGACACTTCTTCAACCCCAGGATTACTTCAATAGAAAACCAAAGCAGTTGAAGAGCTTCCGTCCAAACTTATAGCATTAAAAAGTGGGGAAAGCTACCTCAGAAAGCCTTTGCCTTTCTTTATGGTTGGGATCCTAGAGCTCTGCTTTGCCATGAAAAGTTTTCTAATTCCCTGCCTCCACCCAGAGCAGGGTCTGTTCCATCCATATCTGCAGGGCTCCTTGCACCAAGAAGCCTTGATCTCATGTGGGGACTGAACAATTAGTGGCTGCCTACAGAGCACCAAAACCTGGTCCCAGTAATGAAATGAAAGTGAAAATGGTAATTAAGCTTTCCTAAGGAAAAAAAAAAGACAAGACTCAAATGAACTGAACATAAAAAGAAAATAACAAAAGCTCTGTCAAAATGTATTATGTTATTTTTAGCTTTTCTGGGGACAATAACTTTGCATTAATGTAGTGTCTTCTATATATTGATCAATTAAGAGTTTCACTACCAGCCAGAAATATTCTTGTCATCTTAAAGATGTGAAGACAGCTGTGTTGGCCAGAGAATACCTCCTGAACCACAGACGGACCCCAGTTTTTGAAAATTCCACATCCTGAAGTTCCCTCACCATGGTGTCCCTCCCTTTCTTCCATCCTCATTCAAAGAAATATTATATTGCAAGACAATAAACTCAAACAGCTTTAATACAATAACTTCCCAGAATTATTACCAGGGAAAAGGAGAGACTGGGGACCTTCCTGAATATCCATTATCATACAGTAACAGAATCATAGAATTGTTTAGGGTGGAAAAGACTCTTAAGGCTTCTTTGGCCTGCTCTGTAGGTGATTGATGTGTTGCAGAAGGAGGATGAAGCAGGGATGTGAGGAGGCATGGAGGGAACAAATTCCTGCTGTTCAAGACCAGGAGATCCTGCTCTGGTGTCTGCACCTCTGAGAGCCAGGGATGTTTCACCTCCGCTTCTGTCCTGCAGCTCCCCCACTGAGAAATCATAGAATCATTGTAAAAAATTATCTGGGCTGGAAGAGATCTTAAAGAGCATCTGGTTCCATCTGCTTGCTATGCTCCCTCCTATTTCATAATTTATTACTGATACTGTAGGTCTGTCCTGGATGCCGGCCCAATGTTACACTACCATCCAAGGCCCCCAGTCTTGCTCCTCTATACCACAGAGGTCAATCCAAACTTCTATAAAATGTCTCAATATGGAAAATCTCCCAAATGTATTAAGGAGAAAGGAAACAGTTCAAGAGAAATGTTGTGGGGATTCACCTGCCATGGCTCCAATGCCATTACTAAAAGTAGGTGGAAAGCAAGCTGTTGAGGATGGAATAGTGCACAACAGTCAGGTCTGTGGGCTGGTTTAAAACCCAGCTGAGAAATTAAACCCATTTAAGGCTGCTCCCCTTTCTCTCCCCATCTCTTCCGATGATGGAGGAACACTGGGAGAAACTATAGGTTGGAACCCAAATTTACTGAAAAATCACAATAACCACACCAATATTCATAAAAGAGTGTACAAAAGAGAGAGAGACTTTTACCCACAGAAGGTGGATATTCACCAGCAAACAAATAAAAACACTTCCTGAAAAGAGTGCATGGTATAGAACAGACAGGGCTAAAACTTCAACCCCTGTCTCTGTACCCAGGGCACCCTGTCAAAAAACCAGAAGGATAACACATTGCATTTAATAGTGGCTTTCCAATGGCTAAAAGTAAGTATTTTAAAGGAAGAGTGGAGCTACTCACAGGAATGATTTCATGATTATTTTGAACAAGACTAGAGCTTTCTCTTTTTGTCAGGGATTGTCTGTTATTTGCACAGTGCCTAAAGCTGCTTCTCTCTTCTGGCCTGAGCCATTATAGTAATACTAAGAACAACAGCAGCCGCTGTGCTCTGTATGCTAATGGCCATGTGCCAAGATGAGAGCAGGTTACAGAGTGCTGGCAAAGATGAAGAGAATAAAATAACAAGGTTTGGATATGACAGGAACATTTAATGATAACTGTATAAACAGTGAGGAACTGACAGGCCAAAACTGGTGAAGAAGCATAATCCTGCTGCAGGGATACATTAGAAAGACAACAAATGCTGCATACGGTGATGGAACTATTGGAAATAGAGAATGTCATAAGGAGAATTTGGGTTTTTTCCCCCTTTTTCTTTTATTTTCTTTAATTCTTAAGAAGGTGGAAAACAAAACATCCTTTCTCAAAGAAAGGATGAAGAGTTTTTTTATTGGTACCACAAGAAACAGGCAGTGAACATGAAATTCTTTAGGACAAGGGTGATCAGCAGACTGTGGGACTATGTAAGCAGGCCATACCAATAAAACTGATCTATTCAGGACATACTGCACGGGAAATGAAAGAGAAGCTGTAGGATCACAAGTAAATTAAATGAAAATTAAAGCCAGCCTGTAAGATGCACTGTTCAGGAGGTATATGCAAGAATCCCACACAAAAGAAAGGTTTTGATAAAAAGCAGGATGCTGCTTACCCCTGGTCTTTCCTTTGCCTTTTGAAGAACCTGTCCCATGAGGTACATAGGCTTGTAAGAACAAATGGGCAAATCTGAACGATTTTAGGAGATGCAAAGATGTTCATAAAGGCAAGCGGACAATAAATAAGCAGGGGACATGCCCAGAGGGTAAATGGCACTGCCCTGGCCCCACTAAATTCTCTTTTCATCCCTCATGCTGCTGCTTGGGAATATGTCAAAGCCATGATAAGGGGAAGTATCTGGAATTTTGTGCTAGTGAGTCAAAACATTTTTTTGATTTTACAAGGGATCTTTGTAGAGGGACCATGTTTACTATATTCCCCAAAAAAACCCCACAGGCCAAATAAAACACCCCGTTACCCAGAATCCTCCCAAGAACATTACTTTATGTTGTTCTGTTGATTTTTCTCTGACATATCCTGCTTGCCTTGTGTTTACTACTTCCACCTCACAATACAGCCTACAATGCAATACACAATACCTCTTTTGTCTCTTCCATTCCTCTGGGATGAGTCCAGTTCATCCAATCAGGCTACTTTTCCTGGCATATCTATTGCTTAAAGTATGAAAAAAATTAAAAAGTAAGTTGCGTCTTCATACTCAGTGGAAATAGCTAATCTATTTGATTTTTTATCAAATAGAATATTAATCAAATTTGAATATTTATATTTTTGACCCTTCTTTGAGGTGACTCTCATCAGTACCACCCAGCAGCTCTGCAGTCACAGCATCCTCTCCAGCTCTCTTGGCCACACCTCTCAGTATAGCAGCTCTTGCTCCAGGCATCTTCCTGGGGCAGATGCTGCTGGAGGCAATGCCAGCCAGGTCCTGCAGCTAAGTACAAACCCTGTTGTCTTAGCAGAAAGCATGCAAAATGCATTCATTGGAGATGTTTTTATGCCAAATTCTTTCTTTTGTGTGAATAGCTTTTGAAACTCCCTTAATACAAAAATCCAACAGTCTATGTAAAAAAAAGAAAAGGATGTGAAGGAAACACCTTTACAAAGCTAAAAGCTTTCCCTTATTTTTCCTCCAAGTCACTCCAGAGGGTAGGAGGACCAGGAATTGGAAAAGAGCTGGAAGAACTTTCCCTAGGCTAGTACTGAAGGACCCAAGCCAAACCCACCTTGGTGCACCTGGAAGATAATTCAGAGCAAGTTTTGGGCTGACAGTAATTGCCATCCCCATGCCTGCAGAGCTCAAAGAGACATCTTGGGTTCTGTTCACTGGACTGCCACACAGAGATGGACATGGCCAGGTCTCTAATTTGGCCCCTGGGGAGCAGAAGGCATCACCCAATCATCCATTCAGTAAAACTCAGATGTTTAAATATTAATTCTTTTTATGCTGGGGTCCCTCTTGCTTTTAGCCTTTTTTTTTTTTTTTTTTGGGGCAGGCTAATCACCTCCCAGAGACGTGCCGAAGACTCTGCTATCCCTTGACCCTCAGCCACAAGCTAGGGACCAAGAGAGCTGAAAGTCTGAGCCGCCCAAAGAGCAAATCTTAGAAAGAACTGATTTGAAAATAAATTGACTGAAAATCTTAATTACTAAATACAGCATATGAAGTAAAAATAAAAGAGGAACACAAATGGGGTGGGAAAATTTTCATCTTGTCAAAAAATGACTTTTCTGCCTACTGAAATGTTTCAGATACATTTAGCCCAGCCTTTCTTTGCATACTGAAACAACTCACAAAATACTTCCTGACATGGATTAGACTCCCCTCAGCACTCCTTATTTAGTTTCTTATTTATAACCAGATTTATAACAGCAGCCCCATGAAGATAACCCTTAATGTGATGATTAGGGCAGATTTATTATTCCAGCCCATCTTCTCCCCTTTTGCTAGTAATTTGGTGGCATACAGAGCTGAGATTGAGGGTCTGCTTAAGCCTGCAGCTAGCACCTGTCTCAATTACTGAAATGAGCTATTGAGAAAAGTTTAAGAAGCCTCCCCATGCTCCTCATCATCTTCTAAACAGTCAAAGCTCTCTCGCCAAGAGAAAGAGTTGGCCCTTCCTCATCTCCCTTTAGGTAGCCATCATATTGCAGCTGCCCAGTCAGGTTCCCCTTAGAGATAACAGCCAAATACAAATTTACAGTGTGCCAGGGAGCTTCAAACTCCAGCACACCACAAATAAATGGCATTTCACGTCACCAGCAAGAAACTGTTGTTCTTTGGAGATCTTCTTCCCAGGATACATGCAGACCAGTAATGATAGGAGGCAGATGGGCAGGTCAAGAGCAAAACTTCCCTTGGCCACAGCAGCTCCAGGTTTCTCCATAGCTCTGATGGGGCTGTAACTAGAAACCTGAAAGAAATGCACAGAGGGTGCTGTAGGCTGCTGCAGGGGCTGGGAAAGCTCTGTTGTTTCCTCCTTGCAGCTGTGCAAAGGGCTGAGGACTACCAATCTCTCTGTCTGGCCAGGGCACTTCTACTGGCAGAATGTTGGGAAGAGCAAGCAGCTGTACCCCGAGGACTGATCGATGAAACACTGTCATCGTTTGCAGGTGAGATGCTGGCTCATGCTCTGGCTATAATGGTTGGTTCTTCACCTTTTGAATGGACTGTGAAAAAGTACAATAAGAAGTACACTCTTTTCACCCAAAAAATAAGCTTTTCCCATCCCACACATGAAAGCTGCTGTTTAGCAACTCAGCTATGTTTGCTATGCTGTCCTTTCTCCTTTCTGAGGCTCCTCAGAGGCTCTTTCTGAAAATCTGGCAAGACAACTAATCTCACCAGGGTTGCATAGTTTGTCGCTCTCCTTCTCTCTTATTGTAGATAATTAGGCAAAACTTAAAACAATGAAGTTGTGCGGTATTGACAAGGGATCTTCAGAGGTTTTCTTTCCACCTGGCCTTTTCCCAACTGAATATCATTTTGAGTACAAACAGGCTTGAAACACTCCTCAGCATGTGTGGAGGTGATTTTAAAGATTCCTGCAACAGCATGCCTCTTCAATCCCAAGAGGAGCCTTGCAATGCTTTTTCTCACCCAGTCCAAGTGGAGTGGAGTACCTACCACTTGAAAAGCAAGCAAGCACCAACTTCCTGAAGGGGGGAAACACCCAAGAAGACATTGAGAGGCCACAAACACAAGTATGGACACACGGATGTCCCTTCCTCAAGCCAGCCTTGGGGAGGAAGGACATCAGCTGAGCAGTTGAGACTTGGCCACTGTGCATGGTGGTGTGTCATGGCTGGGGACAGTGACTCTGCCATCCCACCATGGGCCCTGGAGGTGGAGGGCAGAGCTGGCCGTGTGAGCCAAGCAGTGCTGCAGCTCCAGTTTGAAATGCAGGCTCATCAGCTGCTACCAGCACACCAAGGGTTTACAAGTCCCAGCACCCTGTTAGGAACAAACATGTCCAATCTTATGTAACTGGTCCAGAGGGGTGTTGCCAAGCTAGAACAGTACGAAAAATCAATCAGGCAACAGTATAAAATGCTTAGCACTTGGAGGGGTGTTTCCACTTGCCCCTGCTCAGCATCCATCCTGGGACAGATATAGGACCTGTGGGAAGGACAAGGCTGAAAGAAAAGCAGCTGCTCTGGCACAGCCACCCATTCTTGGTGTCTCAGTTTGAAAGACAGGTTATCAGCTAGGGAGGGCAGGGCCTCCCTTGGAATGGAGAATTCAAATCCCCTCCCTCCAAATTATTAAAATTTTGAAAATTAAGTGGGCTCTCAGGCAAAGATATGGGGATAGGAGTAACAGTTCTCTGCTAGGAATATTTAAAAAAATTACAAATGTAGTAGTACAAACAAAGTCCTAGAAACACTCACGGAGTCAGAATACAACCTGACACCCTGGTCAGGGTGCTGGGAATAGTCCAAATAAGTCCTTCTGGAGTAACAGATCTGGTTCTGTAGAGATGATCCTGTAGAAGGGTCCAGCAATGGCAAGATAGATCTGGTCTTCCTCTGGGAATTCCAGTAGAAAAGCAGAATCCTCTAGGAATCCAGTGGAAAACTGGCTCCTGGTGTTCTAACTGCCAGGTTTTTATCCAGGCAGAAATTCTTGGGTCCTCCCACTGGGTGGAGCAGCCCACAATGGGATGATGTAATGTTATCAGTTATGCAGTAGCCTTAATGGCCCATTAACAGAGAGACACCTGCCTACTCCCCTCCAGAGTTATAAGATAAAGAAAAATAAAACCTCTTCAGCTGGTTTCAACAGATTGGGAATAGAATACATGCTTTTGGTTACATCTTTTATTGCAACCCAAGACACTTGGCCAGGGCTGTCCCAGCTCCAGGGAACAACTGGATTCTCAACCTCAGCTTTCAGCTCAACTTCACCCAGCAGTGTGAACAAGTCTGTACCTCTGACAAACTGCTGTGACTGTGGCTACAGTGCTCTAGCTGCTGCTTCTCTGAGGCCCCGCATTTCTTGCTGGGCACAAATACAGGGTCAGCTGCGAGATATAGCTCTCAGTGTCCCAGTGGAAACTATCTCCCAGCCAGAAGTGGGTTTGTGCCAGCATCCTACTGTCTGCTCAGGGGCCAAATTAATTCCTGGAGTAATGTCTTTACCTCTGATATCTACTGACAGCATCTCAGCTGGACCTGAGGCTCCTCAGAAGCCTCTCTACACACATCAAACCTGTGATGTCACTGAGGTGATTTTTACTCTCCCTTAGGAAATATAAAGCTCTGAAGAAATCTGCCCTAAAAGAAGAGAGATTCTGATTAGGTACAAGGGAGAAATTTTTTTATGGTGAGGGTGTTGAACCACTGGAACAGGTTGCTCAGAGAGGTGGTGAATGCCCTGTTCCTGAAAGCTTTCAAGGTCAGGTTGGGTGGGGCTTTGAGAAACCTGGTCTAGTGGATGTCTCTGCTTACTGCAGGGGATTTGACTAGATGGCGTTTATGGGTCCCTTCAGAGACCAACTATTCTGTGATTCTTTGAAATTCTGACCTCAGCCAAGAGCTGGAAATACTGAAATATACAGTTGAAAGTTAACTTACCTCCCTTGGTGAAGTTTGCTTTAACACTGAAATGGCAGAGGACCAACTGGATTAGGCTGGAGATTAACACAATAGTCTTCCCCAATGACTACATTTAGAGCAAAACTATGTTCAAGGGTCACTGAGGAGCAAACTGTAGACCCCCAAGTGAATGCAGATTAGAGAAATTCATGATTCTTCAATGGGAGAAGTATTGTGTGCTAGCCAGGACACGAGTGTTAGGCAGTGATTTTAGGAGAATACTCCAAGTGGTACTTGAGACACTTACAAAACCTGTGTTTGAAAAAGCCAAGGTGTAACATTGTCTAGCAGCAAAGCAGTGGTGGGAAGAGTAAGGCCAAGGTGCACACTCCATTAAAGCACCTCAGCATTCTTTAAATTTGTTTTGTAGTAAACATTTTCCTTGAAGGTTCAGATTTCAGGCATCAAAGACAACAGTCTTCTCAAGATTTTTCCAAGATGTTTGAATAATTTCTCATCCCACCTGTTTAACTGGCCCTAAAAATGAGATGTTAGGGTTTCAGCTTTTCAAGCAAAGAAAATTTCCAAGACACCCATGAAATCTGGTGTAACATAGTGGTATTTTGTCAGTAGAAGAAAGAAGAAGAAAAAGATTGGCAATAATCTAGCACAAAAAATACAGATATTTGGACTTCAAAAGTATTGGGTTATTCATCCAAAGTACTTTGATTGGATAGCCCCATGTGGAGTGTAGAAAGAGCTGTGAAATATGGAGGGGGTTCTTAATCAGAAGTTGTGATATTTCTTCCAAAAATATACCCCCAAACAAAACACACCCTTAAACACAGCAGTTTTCCATAAATGAAAAAGTGAGGAGCTGCAACACCTAAACATTATGGAGAAAGGTTAAATTTTCATTTTAGAAGCTGCCAAAGCTCTCAATGAGAACAAGCACCCGCGGAGAAGAAAGAAAAAGAGAACAAAACAAAAAACCTCCAAAACCTCAAAGAATTTCTGCTGAAAAGCAATTTTAATGGAAAATTCAGGGCCAGATGGTGCCTGCAAAACTCAGCCTTGACTAAAGAAAAGTATAAAACTCTACCTAAGAAATGAAGAAAAAAAAAAAGGTCAAAAAAGTTCATCTGGAAGAGGTGGCTGTTGAACATATACCCATTTTCTGCAACCACACAATAAGATGATGTGTGTCTGGTACCTCTGGCAGTTTGGGATGCCACAGGAGCTTAAAAGTTTGGGTCAGACTGAAGGAATGTCTCCAAATGTGGCCAGGAAGGCAGGCAGAAAGCTAGAGTGCTTAAAAGGGGAGGACAAGGTGATGAACTCTAAATCAACTTTTTTTCCTGCCCACATAAAACAGCATTTCTGCCATAACAGATCTGTGAGTATTTCTGGTGGGTTTGGGTATAAAAGAAATAGGATACAGGGTGTGCCCATTTGGAAGAAACCACTAACATGTTATTAAATATTTAACCTTACAAATTTAATTTGTTAAATCCGCTGGGAGCTGTTTCCAGATTGTTTGCAGTGTGCTCTGGGAGCGGTTCCAGGTGAACAGTGACTTTAGCCCTGCTTGCTTACCCTCACTCAGGGGCAGAAGGGACAACATAGAGTAATGATGGGTTTGAGTTCTTTTTCAGCTCTCCCTTTGTAGAATAAATGCCTGTTTCCCAACTGGTTGTAAAACCAAGTCACTGCAGTGTAGCTGTTCTGATTTACACCAGCTGAAGGCCTGGCCTCCAGTTCAGAGGAAATGGGCTGCCTGTTTAATTACTTCATCCCTGGTAGGGTATTAATAATCTGGGAATAAATGTTATGACACTAAGTAACAGCAACACTGAAGATTTTGTCACATACATGAGAATTAATGTATGGTGCACAGTATTACTGCTCCTCCTGCATTCTTTTTTAAATGATGCTCCTTGTGATTTGAATTTCAAAGAGTACTTCTCCTAGTATTTCTTGTTATTGATGGTGACTGCTCTCAGGAGCAGCTCAGTGCTGCTTTGTTGGCTCATCAGTTTTGATTCCATGCCCAGATGCTAAGGACAGAAGCATGCAATTAATTTGGAAGTACAATCCTTGACTGATTTCAGTTGGGAGATTTTTCTTGAACACCAGAGGCCCAACACATCCCTGTCTACCTTTAATATTGTCTCTACATGGAAAATATCTTCCTTTTTCACTACAGATCTCTTTCCTGAGAAGGCAGCTCAAAATTCTGCTATATATACAAATATATATTGTAATATACTAAGACCAGCAGAGAACCACAAGCTGATCCCTTCGTTGTAGGGAAAAGGAGATCTGAATTTTTGGGACACTGATGAGTAAGATATAAAGGAAAATGAGTTTGGGATCCAGACCTCTTCCCATGAGCCGGAAGGACAAGAGACAAAAAGCTGCCTTTTTTTCAAGATCGTGCTTTTTTACATTTTTATTTGCCTAGAATGATAAGGGTCTTTGAAGCTCCAGACTTCCTGAGGAACTTTCCTGTACACATCCCAACCCATGCCCTGGTGCTCTGAGCCTGCAAGTTCTGGCTAAGTTAGGACAAGTGGAGCATGCCTGCTTCAAAACATCTCCATAGTCGGAGCAGGATGCCATCTTGGGAGCTAAGGCACTAGGAGCACAGGCTCCTAGGCTTTCCGCATCGCACAGGACATGCAAAGAATCTCCAGGGTACCTCTAGGGTATTTGTTAGGACATTTGTTTTGGGAAATACCTGTCCTCTCTCTTAAGAAGTTACTTCATGTGAAAAAACAAACAAACAAACAAACAAAACAACAAACACTCACATGTATAAAAGACAGGTAAGCACAGGGAAATTAATGAGAAAGATAAATTTATGTTCTCCTCTGCAATTCAATCAGTTAATTCAATGAGCATTCCTGGCAGCTAGGTATTTTTCAGCCAGATGGATTAATTATTTTAGTGGATCTAGTGAAATGTTGTGGGGCCACTGAAGGGTATTCAAGCCATTTCTCCTTGGCTACACTACTTACAAGCCATGATGTCTTATTCTTCTGGCCCGTCTCCTCACCTTTGCCCTTCCACAAGTTTTCATATTAGTATCTTTCTCCCCCCTACCTGTGAAATATGGCTGTTTCTCATGGAGCTATCTGTAACTCTCATCAGCTTTTACTCTTGCTCTCTCTCAGGTTCAGGACCTTCTCTTGTTGTGCCCAGCAGTTTTCCATGGTCTGTCCAGGAGGACAGCACCGAGCCCAGGCCCTGTCACCGCCTCCATGCCTTAAGAGGTCTGCAGGCTTTTGTCAGGCATCCTGAGGAGCAGTGGGACTGTGTCCTTACCTGGGGAGATGCAGCAGGAGACTGGAAGTGGAAATCTGATCTCCTCTTTATTTTCACAGCCTGTTAGTGCAGAAAGAAAAAGGCTTTTTTGTTGTTGTTGTCGTTTTGTTGTTGTTGTTTGTTTGTTTGTTTTGCCAACAACAAAGCTTTTTTCTAATGCTACAGGGCAGGCTCTCTCTAGTTTAAATCTGAAGGATGATGGAGAATTTGGAACCTATCATGTCCTTTGTGCACTATTGCTGTTGAGGCTTCTAAGCTATGGGGCTTCACCCACACTGTGTAGGCTGCAGGCAGTAAGAGCTTGGCATTCTCCTTAAATCATGATTGCCAAGGTGGGAATCACACATAAAAGGCTCAGCTCAGCATTCTCCTGCCAGCCACTGCCTTGGGGTGTTGTATCTCCCCCAGATGACTTGTGTTGAGTCCCTCCCTTGGCACTGCCAGGATGATCCAGGGCTTCTTCACATGCCCAATAATCTTTCTTTAAGGAGGTGAACCAACTCAATATGATGATCTGAAACTTTAATATAACTTTACCCATCAGCAATTAATTTAACCCATCAGCATGCCCAGATACAAATCCAGGTCTGAGATCCCCTACAGGACTAGGTGCCTCCCACCCCTGCTTTTACTGTCCTGGCTACCTAAAGTAGCAGATTTTGGGGGAAAGTACTGTCTCTTACCATGTTTATACACAGGTCCCTACCATAACAGTGACCATAATGGTGACCATAATGGGTCAAATTTCGCAGCACTCAGCTCCAAAAAGTGTCTTATTTCAACAAAGCAGTTTTCACTGTGGATGAAAAGGCATTTAAGGTGAGATGCTAGATAATTCAGGAGATCCTTAATCACATCCAAGAGGAACTTTATCATCTCAGTTATTTGGCTGACTCAGTTCAACGTTTGTAGCACCTAAATATTTCACCAGGGGCTGGTTCCTTCCTTTATAAAAAAAGTCACAAGGTGGCCTTGGCATGTTTTTTGTCTGACAGATGGCCACATCTCAATTAGCCCTAACCTGTGCCTTTCCTGTCTACCTCCAAAGGCCAGTGTAAGGCAGCACAAAAATGACACAGTTTCCACTCCCTTGGTGGTGCCCATACTGGTCAAAGACACCTTTTGGACAGGAAAGTATTGGTGCCAGAACTTGCTGTAAGGCTTCCTGGAAGAATCTCAAAAGGTTCAAACACGAGAGCTGTATGCAGTGAGGCAAGGCACAGATGGCAAAATAAAATCAGTGCAGGTTTTTTCTGAGCCTCTGAATCTCTCAGATCTTGGACATATCAGAAACTGGGCTGCTTTGGCTGAATTCAAGCAACTTGTCTAAGGCAAAGGAGATATGGACAAAACCCTTCTAGAGTATAAAATATATAAAAGGTAAGTGCTATCCCACTTTTCTTAACAAATCCCTCCAAATTAATTTAGCACCAGATCCAAAGACCTCCTTCAACCTTCTGGTGGATGATATCTAGCTGTCACTTCCAGTTTAATTAGGCAGAAAGTGATTGTGTTTATATTTTTCCTCTGTTGCAAGTAAGTATGCATATCCAGTTTATAAAAATTCAAAGCAATGAAACATTTGATCTTGAGCTAAGCTACATCATTCACTCAGCCAAAAAAATTTATCTTTTGCTTGTTGATTTTCTGTGAATATAGAATAAGAAAAAAAAACGTGCTTATCTTGGCTTAATCCAGACTCTTGTTTTTATTCTGGTTTCAGAACTACCAGCAAACAAATCAACATGAACCTCAGCATCCACACAGCTCAGCCATTCCAACTAACCAGTATTTCTTTCTCAGAAAGTTAAAAACACTTTCTCAGAAAGATAAAAACACTTTCTCAGAAAGTTAAAAACTCCAGGCTATGCCTTTGGGGTTGGATCCAACTACATGGGAAGATTCTTTTTTGCCTTTGGCAGGAAGAAATTACAGATTTTGGGCTACTTCTTGATTGTTCTGTCCCATCACTCTGAATTATAATCAAGCTACATATGGTTCAGACCATACCAATAATTCTGGTATGGTCAGGATTTTTTGACTGACAGAACCCACAAGACAAAAGCCTTGCACAACCTGGAGCACGGGGTCCTGGGGCCTAGTTGTGCTCTCTGAGTGACAAGCAATTCTTTGGTATTGTAGACCTGAAGGTTATTACTTTTATTCTGGTTCATTATCACTGTAAATTCCAGCTCTCAGCCCTTCTCCAAAACCTTCACCTTTCCATCCCCTCCATCTCCTTCTATTAGCTGTGCACTACAGGAAGATTTAGAAGGAGTGCAGTGAAAGATTTAAGCCAGGTTCTTCTGCTAGAAGAAGGAAGTTTCTCTGTGGTGAAAATCGGGGCTCCAGTCTTGTACTGAGAACAGGCAGAAGGAGCAACACTTGGTTCATCCTCTCTCCTTCCCTCTCCTGTGATAGGTGGTGCTGCTGCTCTTCCTACAGACCACCAATGCACTTGCAAGGCACTGCCTTTCCACTTTCATACTCGTGGTGTCCTGAGCATGCATCATATCCTAGATTCTGACTTTGGACAGCTGAGGACCACAATGTAACATGACACTCCCATGAGCATTTTAGCACATCAGTAGATGCACCAGTTAATGGTTCTCCTGAAATCCTCCTGGCTACCACAAAGCTCTGTTCCTGCTGCATTGGATGTGTGGCTTCCAGACCAGGATTCTCTCCTGCTCTCCTGCTGTGCTGGTTCTCACATGGTTTGGCCCTGAGGCTTTCAGAGCAGCTTTGTCTCCAAGGGCTCACCCAGACTGTGGTGCAGAGCACCCAGGGGAGCAAAGATCAGGACTGTGTGACTCCCCAGCCAGGTGCTGTTCCTTAGGGTACTTCTAATGAAGGCAGTGGCCACTTGTTGGGTCAGCACTAGCCTTGTAACAGCCCTGCTCAGAGTGACTCATGCTGAAATGCTTTCCCTGAAGCTATAGTGATATGTGCCTGCAAAGTCTCATCCCTTCCTTGACTCCTACAAACCTCAATTTTGTAAGAAAAGCTGGTTGTACATCTCTGGTAATTTCTGCTTCCAGGTGGCATTTCCTTTTTGACATCCTGCCTTGACGGCTCCCAAATCCCTAGCTCCCCACAGACAGAAACTGAAGGACCATGGAGGCTCACAAGCCACTGGGCTGCCCTGCTCCAACAGCCATCATACCCAGTGAGATGGACTTTCTTCCTCCCCACCTTTACCCCTTTCAAATATCTCCTTGTGTTGCTCCCTGTCAGTGCAGTGCTTTGTGCTTCTGTCTGCACAGAAGCTTTCCTGCCAAGTTGCATCTCCATCAGGTGTGGAGGAAAACACCTTTAGAAACAAAAAGAAAGGGTTAGTTACCACTGCTAGACACATAGGACAAACCTCCCAATTGCTTTCCACAAGAAGCTGTGACATGTGCTGGCACAATGCATTAAGGATGCATTGCACAACCTGCTGTTGAAGAGGACTCTCATTGATGCTGCTGAAGAGAAACCATCAAATCCCAAACGAGCCTGCTGCAGTTCACCTGTCCCACCACAAGCCCCTTTCTGTTGCTATTTCAAGAACTTTCTCCAAAAATCAGCAGGATACCAGTGAGCTGCAAATATCAAAACCAAATCAGGCACAGTCTTCCAGCAAAAGAAATAGGGCAATTCATGGCAAATGTAGTGCCATAAGGCAAGTGGCATAATTGACACTAGTTAATTATAAGTTAATTAGTGTATTGGTAAATTCTTCGATGGTTTTGGGCAAGAGAAGAGGCTGGCTAGAAAAAAGGGAGAAATATGCCCTGGTCTATAGCAATGGTTACAGCCCCTGTCATTGTTGGATTGTGATTGCTCCTCTACTTAGATTTTCTTGGTTCTGCTGCAAAATTCAAGTAAACTGAATAAGGCTAGCTAGATTTCGTCATGGACACTAAGTCCCATGGTCTTCCCAAACGGAAGGAAGAATGTGCTTAGTTTGGTTCAGGGAGAATGATAAAGGCAGAGGAACACTGTTAGGGGAAATCACTACTTTCCTAATGTCACTGAATGTCACTTTGATAACATCATGAAAAAAACCCCATATTTTGGAAGTGTCAGAAGGAAACAATCTGCTTGGAAGCAATAAAGTTTTACTTGATGATCCAGAAATCCGTTCCCCAGTCCATTCTGCAGAAATGAATTTTTTTCTTTCAAAAAGATCCCAACAAATCTGTTTGGATTTCCCCTTATTTCACAAATACATTTTGTCACTAAAAAATGTATTTCAGCAGGAATTCATGATCCATCCAAACCAGCTGGTATCTCCAATCAGTAGCAGTGATGACTGATGAATTTGCACTGTAGGAGCTGAAATACCTTTGGCTGCAAGCCAACACCCCTTAAAGTTATGTCCCTGTACAAGCAGAATGAAAAGACCTAAAAGTGTTACTTGGTAAAGGCATAATGATGGTGATTTAGAGACTTCTATTCTCAAGCAAGTAAAGGTGAAAAACACTGGAGAATCAGGTTGATCATAATTTGGGGCTATTTCTTTCTGCTGGTTATGTATGAATTGTCTCCCAGTGCCTATTACATTAAGGAAGACACTGTTTTCTCCAAGATACAAAACCTCCCTGCAGTACGGCTCAACTCAGGAATGAGCAAGGGACCACATATTTAGGAGGAGAGAAAAAATCTTATGTGAAAACCACTAGGATATACTAAACACAAAGTGAGTTGTGGGACACCAATAAAATTTTGTGGAAGAGCAGAAAACAGAGCTGGAGGAAAAACCCTAAGATGGGCTCAACTTAGTTAACGTGTTTTAAATCTTGAACATTCTCCTTCAGCAAACATTTGGCATGCCTTCTTTTGGTAGTACGAATAACAAATGATAAGCAAGCAGTTAGAGAAAAAAGCTATAACCCAGAGGGGGGTTACAAAAGGCAGCAAAAATACACCAGGGCTTTACGTCCTCCTATCTCTCTCCCTGTAGAGGCAAAGGGAAGCAGTGATCTAAACGGGGCATGTGATTTCCCAACAGCATTTTGAGCCGTGGATGTTGAAGCATCTAGATAGATATGGTGACAGGGAAGCTTTTAGGCAAATGACTTGGCTAGCAGACCTGTTGGGAATGGAAAGAGGAGTGAATGAACACTGCTTTACCCCTATTACGCAAGATTATCAGGAAAGCGGGGAACACCCCTCAATGCCGTGGGATGCAGCCCAGTGTGCTCGTCATTACGCTAAAAAAAAAAACAAACCATTTAAAGTTCTCCAGAGCTACTGGAGCTTCCCCATCGTCTTGGGGAGCTGTTCCCGGATGCTCGCAGTGCCCTTGTGGCTGGGGAAGCAGTCCCAGAGCCCCTCCGCGGCAGGGCAAGGTGTGNGGGGCGCTGAGCCGCCCCTGCGGCCGCGCCAGCGGGAGCGCCGCTCCGCGGGTCACCTTGCCGGGAGGTGAGTGACGCCCCAGCCCACCCTGTCCGATCCCCTGCAGGCAGCCATGCATCTAACACCCGCTCCGCCGCATCCTCCGAAGCATCCTCTGGAGCACGGAGCGGAGGCGGGGGCACCGCGGCTCCCGCAGCAGCCGCGGCGGAGGGACTCCGCGGGGAGCGCAGGGAAGCGCAGGGGCTGAGCGGGGCCGCCCGCAGAGGTGCTTCCCCGATGCCCTGTGGAGAGCCCAAAATACCATGCCCGGTCTTGCCCGGCGGGGTCTGGGGGGCGACCAGGTTTTCTAGTGCCGCGGAGAGATGGGGAGCACTGGAAGGGAAAGTGCACGCGGGG
>WBMY01014127.1:48726-65719 GCA_013397315.1 Donacobius atricapilla
CGGGGATGCTGCCGGGCGGAGCGCCGGGGCGCTGAGCCGCCCCTGCGGCCGCGCCAGCGGGAGCGCCGCTCCGCGGGTCACCTTGCCGGGAGGTGAGTGACGCCCCAGCCCACCCTGTCCGATCCCCTGCAGGCAGCCATGCATCTAACACCCGCTCCGCCGCATCCTCCGAAGCATCCTCTGGAGCACGGAGCGGAGGCGGGGGCACCGCGGCTCCCGCAGCAGCCGCGGCGGAGGGACTCCGCGGGGAGCGCAGGGAAGCGCAGGGGCTGAGCGGGGCCGCCCGCAGAGGTGCTTCCCCGATGCCCTGTGGAGAGCCCAAATTACCATGCCCGGTCTTGCCCGGCGGGGTCTGGGGGGCGACCAGGTTTTCTAGTGCCGCGGAGAGATGGGGAGCACTGGAAGGGAAAGTGCACGCGGGGTTTTCGTTTTCCTTCCCCTCTTCCCCGTGAGGAATCCCATCTAGCGCACTGTGGCAGAATAGCTTTTGCTCTCAGCTCCTGTCCGCCCTGCCAGCGCAGGGACAGGGAGAAGGGTTTGTGCATGGGGTATGCGGGGACGGAGCCCGAGCCGAGAGCAGGCAGTGGAGGTGCTGAGCTTCTGGCAGCCGCAGCTGCCCGTTCCCCTCGCTATCCTGCTCCAGAGAGGCGCCGGACTGAATTTCTTTTCCTCCCCATCCTCTAGGTTGAGAGCACTGACAGCTAAGTTGGAGAAAAGGGATGGTTGAGGCAAGCAGGTAGCAGTGGTCCCTGCTATCAATGTGTTTTGGTTTGGTGGCAGTGGGGTGACATTGGGTAAGTCCCCCGTACCTGCCATGTCCTTCTGGATGGGGTATCCGGGTACCACTAAAGCATCGTGCAAGGGGTCAGTTCTTCAGTAGAAGGAGGCTGGCAATACATTGAGACCTTTCTGGAACTGACACTCCAGGAGTACAAGCCTTCCTGGAACAGGATCGGTGGTGCTCCCCAGTCAGCAGTGTGCTGCAGGGGGAGAGGTGCAAGGGTCTGTGTGGGACTTGGCGGGGGGGTATAACCCTGCACCCCGGATAGAACATGGAGCAGGAGTGGCAGGAGTTGCTTCTGTTGCGCTGTTGAGTGTGCAATTTGTTGAACTGTGCCTTCAAAATCACTGAAGGGAACCTGTAGCCTCCGTGTGTAATGAAAGAGGAAGAAGCAAAAATAAAACCCACAAAAACCGCTAAACTTTCCAGGTAGATTAAATATTCAAATTACAATTAATTAGATATTAATCTGCTGTAAACAGAGCATTAGCAACAATTGAAAGATGCTTTGATGGTCTTAAACTCAAGATGCATTAACTGGCATGTAGAGGGGGATTTTTGTGTAGTCTAAAAGGCAGTCAGAACAGAGAATACACTTTCCTACATTCATGTCTTTAAATGACTTAGTTTTAATTAGAGTTAATTAACTGTCATCTTTAAAGTAGCTGCAAGTAGATGGTCTGTATTAATTTCAAATTACCTCGGTCCTATGACGAAGTCTGATTTTACTGGACAAGGTGACATTTTATTGGCAGTTTTGCTAACTACAGGTCATGCCAGGGTGTATGTAGGATAAACTCATTTGTAGGAATTAAATGAAATCTCCTCGCATTAAGTGGGCAGGCAGATGTCTCACACTACTGGTGCCACACACTCTGAAATAAATCTCACACACAGAGGAGGGCTCTTCCTTATACAAATGCAGATGTAATGCAGTACTGGTGTGCACAGGCACCACCACAACACATTTAACTTGAGGAAGCGTCCTCTCAGGATTTAAAATGTTTTTGCTTCTGAGGACAGTATTAGAGAAAATGTGCAATGTGTTTGGATAAGGGGTTTTTTTTGTCTTTCTTTCTACAGAAAATTCATATCTGCAGACAGCTGTAAAATGCTTCCAGTAGAGTTTTTTGATACTGTCTATGTGGTTATTAAGATTGTGATTACATACGTGGTTATTAAGAGTCCAAATTTTGTTGTCTTCACTTTGAAGACTCGGATTTTTACAGGTTATGGTTTGTACAGTGCAATTGGGGAAAAAAACGGAAAATAACTGCAGAGGTGTGCACAGGAGAAAAATACTCTGTGTGTTCACTGGCTTTGCTTTGACAAACATGAATAGTGGCTCTGTGTGAGTGTCTGAATACCCATCCTCCGGCTATCATGTCAATTATTACTGAGTATCCTTTCTCTGTCAAAAAGCTGGAAGCTATTTTGAATAATGGGATCATAGCAAAATGCTCCTCTTCAGATGTAGATGCTTGTGACCCCGAGGATTCACATGGAGCTAGTCTAACCTGTAGCACCTGAGAATCAAAAGATTCTGTGATTTGAATTTGGTGCTGTAAAATCAGAAGAGTGACAAACTTGTTTTTTTCACTGCACAAGCAAGGACTGCATTTTGAAGCAGTGGTGCAGTGCGTGAATGGTGTGAGTCCATGCGTGCCTTTAGCAGTGCTAGTTTTATACCTGGCATCCCTATGGATGTGTATTTGTATGTGTGTTTCTATAAAAACTGAATGTACAAAGTTCCCCCATTTACCAATAGCCCTCTAAATCCATGCTGTATTTCTGTCCTTACACTTTGAGGCTTCACTGAGGCACAAGAAGAGTGAACTGACTGTTCACACCAAGTTGACATAATTCTAGCAGAATTTTGATCGGGTTTGTGTTCCTTGATTGAGTGCTCAGATACCTTAAAAATCCTCAGGGAGAACAAAGAACTCTGAAATGGTATTTGCTAAAGGACAGAATCATAAAATGGTTTGGGTTGCAAGGGATATTAAGATCATGTAGTTCCCAACTCCCTACTATGGACAGGGATACATTCCACTAGCTCAGGTTGCTCAGGGCCCATCCCACCTGAAAACTTCCAGGAATGGGGCATAATCAAATAGTTCAGCTTCTAGAGAAAGGACGTAGGAAAGGCATCCAGCCTGGTGCTAGGTCCTGCAGGACAGCTGTGCTCAGTATGCTGCTTCAGGACATATCCCGCAGCAGCTACCCGCTACATGCAATGACTTACGCAGTCCTCTCCGAGAGGGTGGTGTCCCCACGTCACCCACCCAGCTTCTAGCTCCTATCCTTGAGCTCTTTGCAGCAGAACAATCTCCCTTCTTTCAGCTGCATGTGGCTCACAAGATCATGGAGACAAGGTTGTGATGTGGATATGCTGCCAGCCTGTGCCTCCATACAAAAGTCCCTGAGGTCCTATATCCCTTCTCCTCCCTGAGAACAGAGAGGAGGTGACTGCAGGGTTATGAAAGATCTGTAAAGGTCAAACTATGCCCCACTGATGCTACTGCTTTGTTTTCCCCTGCCTGCCCTGTCTGCCTCCAGCTACTACTCCTGCCATGGCTAAATCACTTACTCTGTAAAGCTTTTGTCCCATGGTATAGTCCTGGCTCTGTAATTTTTCTAAGTCTTAATGGGGCACAGCTGATTTTATGGCCCCAGAAATGTCTGTTTACTCTAATCGTCCTTACCCAGATAAACTGACTTGAGTAACTTTACAGTGTTTTTCTAGCAAAGTGACTTACAGCCCAGGGGTACTTTGACTGGGGCAGGAGGTACAGAAACTTCTATTTTGCACCAAGTCTGCACTACCCCACTGTCTTCCTGTTCTGTCATCTCTTTATTTTCCATCTGTGTCTCAGGAATACCTCAAGTCCAGCCTGGAGCACCGTAATGTGCAGAGCAAGTGTGAAGCAGTGTCTTGTCCTGCTTTGCTTCCCGGATGCAGTGTGGGAAAGCAATCAGAGCCAGATGTGCAGGGTGTGTGCGAGAACTGGGCTATCTAGGGGTTTGGCTGCCCTTCAGGAAAGAGACTGAAGTGAGTTAGTAGGGCCAGTCCTGGATCCACAGTTGGGTGTTCCTATCTGTGGGCCAGCTTGGTCACAAAACACAGTTAAACAGGGATTTTAGGTCCAAAGGGAGGACTCAGACAGCAGGCAGACCAAGAGGGCCAGGGGGTGATGTGATGTTGGTATTTGTAGGAGAGATCCTCGGGGGTCTCTTGGAAGCTCTTAAAGTAAGAATCGCTCCTCATGGCTCAATCTCCCCAGTTTGAAATGGGTGTGGGGAGCTCATGGGTGATGCTGGATACATTTAGAGTTGTATGATGCTCCTGGTCTGCCGTATTGAGGAGCCTCTTGAAAACAGCAGAAAAAACCAGACTTTCTGACGGCTTTCACTCTGCAGACTAATTGCCAGAAGTGGTCCTGGTGTCAAGGCATTTTTATGCTGGTGCCTTCCACAACAGCCAGGGTTATATACACCACAGCAAGATGCTGTTAGTCAGGCCAGTTATTTATTACCTGGAAAGTGCAGTGAATGAAAAAAGTTGTGAGTTCAGACTGAACCCCACTAAGAATTAAGGCTGAAAAATTTAACTCGTGAAGGAGAATTGCTAGAAAAGTCTGAATGTGTCTCTTTTTTTTTTTTTTTTAATTGGAGGCAACTTGAGGCATAGTGAATTAAAAGTCAGCTTGTTGAATCAAAATAAATAAATGAAACATTGCATTTAATTTTAGCTCAGGCAACATGCTTCCACCTGCTCTAAAGGAAATACTTTGTTGAGGGAATAATGTTATAATATATCACGTCAACACAAGGTAATTCCTCCTTTCTTCCCCACTCCATTCTTTAGTTCAGATACTGAATTAAGCAATCAATTATTCAGGCAGATATGCAGATGGTAATTGTTTTAACATATATATCTCTGCACAGGCAATCAAGAGACCTGGATTTTATTTCCAGCTCTGTCTTGACATGACCTTGGGCACTCTACCATTCTCCAAGTTCCTTTTTAGGAGGACAGATCACACCTCACAGCGGAATTGCTACATATTGGTAATACTAAAATAGCGTGGAGGTCTTTTTATTTCCACTGTTAGCAATGAAACATTTAGCTATCACTAATGCATGCATTCTTAATTTTCCCAGCACTGCCTTATGAAACTCCCTGTAGCTTACTTAATACAGTAAAAGGAATTCCAGCTGCTGAAATACAGCATTCCCTTAAAACAAAACCTACTTTAATAAGCCCAGCTAAATCAAAGAAGAAAAATACAAGTGGGAAAGGGTTTTTTTTTTCCTTCATTTTGTTAAATATTTCACTTTGTAATCAGTACTCCAGATCCATACATTGCCTGTGATTTCTCTCACACATAAGGTCTCTATTTGCAGTTTCTAAATGTCTGGAATGCCTCAAATCATGCTGAAGCCTATTCCATTGTGTTTTAGAAACCCCCTCTTACCTGATAGCTCATGCCAAGAAATCTGCAACTTTTCTTGATGTGGAGCTTGACTGCTCTTCATGAGAGCTTTCTCCCCTCTGCTTTCTTTGTGCTGGCGGAGGGGAAACCGGCTTCAAACCCAGGGGCATTTTGTTGAATCTGATAATCCTGGGGCTGAATCAGCTTCTGCTGGTGGCACAAAGGGTCACTATTGCCAGTTCTTGCCATTCTGGTGCTTTAGAATGACTGAGGGATTTAGGAGCAGTAGATATCTTTTGGGGAGTGTGGGAGACAGGTGGGAATCTGTAAGGATCAGAGGAATTCAAATGATGGGATAATCAAGTTGAAGGAATCTCAGTAGGTCTACTGAGTTCTATTTCATGCTCAAAGAGAGTCAACTCTGGATCACACCATGGTCCTCAGAGCTTCATTCAGTTGTGTCTTCAAAAGCTCCAAGGATGGAGACTGCAAAACCTCCTTGGGCAGCTTTTTCCTGTGCTTGGCTGTGTCCATGGGGAAAAGATTTCCACTGGTATCCAGTACCCTCATGCAGAAGCTCATGAGTTTTTGAGCCTTTTTTCTGGCTGATGACCTGCCAGATCTGCAGGGAATGGCAGAGGATACAGGCTCAAGATTTGACAGCAGATGGGGACTTTGTCTTCAGCTTCATCTTCCAGTTTTCTTGCCAATAAACTAGTCTGCTGGGCCAGTGATGCTTGGCCTGTGTGGATGAATGTCCTTCTGGTCTGCTATGAGGAGATGGCTGGGGCTTTTCAGCCATAGCCCCATGTTCCAACCGTGTGGCTTGTTTGGAATTCAGGGGGTTTTCATTCAGAGTTTCTCAACTGCTTATTCACACACGACATTGGGTTCCTGGCAAGGGTCTCTAGAAGGCTGAAGAGCCCTTAAGCTGTGCAAAGTCCCGTGGAAAGAGGAAGAAAATGATATCCTGACAGGTCCTGGGAGAACAAAGGAGTTTTGGGATAGTGGGCAGTAATGGATCTGGCTTCTGCTCCTTGTCTGCTAGAGCCTCGGGCACAGCATTTAGCTGTTCTCTCCCTGCCCTCCCTACAGCTGGCATTTCTGTGTCTCACACCCTCTGCTTAATTAGTTTGTCAGGCACTGTCATCATAGCAGGAGGCTGCAGAACACCCAGCAGAGCGTGGCTCTCAGTGCAGCTCCTCATTGTAGCTAGGCTCTGCTGTAACACGAGTGATAGCTTAATAAACCGCAGCATTGCAGACTAAAGATCTTGGCACTGCTTGCAGCTCCTTATTAAAATAAGAAAGGGGGAGAGGAGAATCCAAGAATTGGAAAGAGTAAAGGTTAAAATAATTAATGGATTCACTTTTTATAGTAGACTGGGATAAAAATGTCTAACCCCAAGGTAAACATTAGATTGAAAGTTGATATATTGATTATATATATCTGTTAATAACTTGAACTTGGCTTTTCCTTCTGGTTCCAGTCTCAAGTGTGAAAATGCAGATTTATTTCTGGTTGGCCTCAGTGCCAGTGAGTGATCTGTGGGACAATTAAAACCATGCAAAGATGGAAGAAACCTGAATCCAACCAATTAAAATTAACTCTGCACCTTGGAGCATACTGAAAAGCTTTCTTATTTCAAGAGCTCTGATGAATTTCATTTTCCTGTCAACATCATTCTGAAACCACTATGGTCATAGGTACTGAGAGCTTTTTTCTGCTTTGAATGTTGGATCCCTGCAGAGAAGGCACCCTCCAGTTTCCTCAGGTGGTCTGTCAGAAGTTACCTGCTCTGGCACTGCCATACGGGGACTCTGGGCTGCAGGGAACCTGGAAACTGAAGCAGTCTCAATGTTAGGACATACCTGTGGGTCACAGGCATGTAAGCCTGGCCCAGACCACATCCATGAAAGCCCATAGTGAAAGTGGAGTGGCTGGATTCATGTCCAAGGGGTCCCTGCAGGCAGGACAAAGTCTGTAAGCCACTGCACAAGCACAGCTGCCTTTTGCCCCTAAGCATTACTCGTGACTGTGTGCCACTCTCTGTCACACCTTCACCTCAACCTGGGGGGATTCCATTTCAGGAGTAATACTAATATAATTATTTCTTTCTCCTTTCCTCCCCCCCATTAATTTATTATACTGAAAAGGCCTGAGTCTCGTCAGCCTCCTCCCATTAAGCAATACTCTTGCAGGGCCAAGAACATTGGGTCAGACTCTGGTAAGGCAGGCAGCCAGCTACAGATTAAAATGCACCTGGGGTTAAACCATTTTCCTTGATTGCATGCTGCCATCCACATCTCCCTGCTGACCTTCCCTCGGGTATGCTGCCTGCACTGCTATGTGGGACTCCAGGGAGGATATCCTGAGCAATGGACTATCCCTATTATCGGAGGAGCTCTGTGAGGGAAGGATGCTCCCTGTCTTGTCCTTGCCTCATTTTGGATGATTTTTTCCCCCTTTTTGCCCATTACCAAAGGGGAAAGTGTCACTCAGAATCTGCAATATTGGTTTACAAGACTGGTTTAAATGCCCAGAAGGTAAGGACCTGCCATACAGATGTTTAGATCCATGGTAGGACTGAGCAACAGTGCCGCTCCAAGGCATGCAATAAAACTGCCCTAAAATGGCATTTTTCTGAGCGCTACTTCAGAAAGACTTTGTTGAAATGATGTCACTACAGGGAGGTGCAAGGCCTGACCCAAGTTTTCCATCCACTGATGCAGTGATGAAGTGTTGACCTCTTCATACATTTCTCCAGGAGGGCATTTGTTTGATTTGTAAGTCTTCCTCAAGTTTCTGCTACATCTGTGGCATTCCTCCTGACCATTTCAATTCGCTTAACAGGTGGCAGGGATAAGAATGTTTGCAAGAGGATTTGCAGTTCTTGGGTCAAGTCTCTCTGGCTTCAGTGGGACTGATGGCTGAAGTGACACATCAGTCACTTGATGTTTTCTTAACGTTTTCCAAGCTGGCTTGGGAGAAACTGAGCAAAGAGAATTTACTCTTTAGTTGATGAGTGTTTCTTATCTTCTGCCTGTGGAGATGTACTTTCATATAGTTTCTTTGGGGGAGGTGGGAGGAAGAAGTGTAAGGTTTGTGGTCAAGCAGCTGGAGGCCCAGCAAGATGCTTCTGCTACTTGGATTGCATATGTAACTTCCATGGGATCCCACTATGGTGGATTTTCTCTTCTGTAGCTTTCCTGCTGGTTCACTTAAGAGAAGCACTGAACTACTTGACAACACAATGAAATGGGGCTTCTGCACGTTAAACCAAGTGCTGTGAATGTAAACATGTCAGCACTCTGGGTCAAGCTCTCTTGTATGTTAAACAAGTTTCTTGTTTAATTGGTAGTGTTAGAACAGCTCTTAGCAGTGGTTTAAATACCTCTTGCATCCAAAAGGGAGACTGAAGGTATTTGAAGTCTGGAGTTAAGAGGCAGTAATACTGGACTTTTGCTAGACCTTGCTCTGTTAGAGGTTGTCTGACATAAAAGGGAAATAGAGAGAAAGCACTGAGTAAAAAAAATACATATGTTTATTGGGTCTAAAAAATTATATTTTGTTCTTGATTTCCTCCAGACAGAACAATGGGGAGAGGTAATCCTACATTAATAACTTGGTCTTAGAGGATCTAATATGAAGAACTTTGAAGCCAGTAGCATGTCTGTAATTTTTATGCTCATGTCCAGAAACAAACCCCTGAATTTACTGTTGCTGTGGCCAACACGTCAGTATTTCAAAAGGCATTTTCCTTTGGCTACACCTGAGAAAAATGAGGAACCTGGTGAGAAAGTGTTTGGGCTGGTAAAATGGGTTTTCAAAGGATAGTAAAGCACTTGCCAAGGGCAAAAGATGGCTGCAGACACTGGCAGGTGAACACAGCACCTGCCCATCTTTTGCAGTTGCAGGTTTCTGAGAACTGAAAATGGTTCTTTTAGGAGATTTTTGTTGTTGTTGTTTTGGGGTTTTTTGGGTTTTTTTCCCCATCTCTTACCAAAGTGTTTAGAGGAAAGGGATGTTGTCCCCAGGATGACAGCTGTGTACCCACGGGAGGTTGGAGCAGGCACCAAAGTCATTCTTTGATGGGGTCCATCACTACCAAGACATTTCATTTCACCTCATCTGCTTCTCTACATCCCATGGACATGGGGAAGGTGTTCTTTGCCTCTCTGAATGGAGGCATATTTGGAGAACTAAGGCAGCGTGTGCACATATATGGGGCTCTGTTTTCCCTTTAG
Organism: Donacobius atricapilla; assembly: GCA_013397315.1. NCBI lineage: Eukaryota > Metazoa > Chordata > Aves > Passeriformes > Mimidae > Donacobius > Donacobius atricapilla. Next base: position 58,191 of record WBMY01014127.1, read on the forward strand.
ACTATATGGAAGACAAGCTGACTTGAGTTCCTCAATTTACTGCCTTTGTCCTCACCTTGGTTTCTGTTTCCTTTCTTCATCAGGAAAATGGGAGCCACGCACCCAGCGTGAGTTCTAAGGCACATCAAAATAAAGGCGATTGATCCTACTGCCTCGGACACCTCCCAGTATGGATGGCTTGGTTGAGCAGAACAGTGTGCTTATGCACAGTAAGATCACTGAGGTTGGGAAAAGGAATGGTTTAATTAACACAAGGAACTTAGTGGCAGAGAGCCGAGATGGTCTGGTCTCTGTGTACCCCACCCCTCAGTACCAGAGCCACAGAGTGGGCAGCCTGTCCTCTCCGAGATGCCTGGAGAATGGCAGGAGTGACCCTGTGCAGCAGCTCCTGGACCCCAGTATGCTACAGCAGACAGTGGAGTCTCACTACAGACCCAACATCATCCTCTACTCTGAGAATGTGCTGCGCTCATGGGGCGAGAGCCTGGGCTCAGAGTGCTGTGAGACAACCTTCATTGAGGAGCGCTCGCCCACCAAAGACAGCCTGGAGTACCCTGACAGCAAATTCATAGACCTATCTGCGGATGACATCAAGATCCACACCCTCTCCTATGAGGTGGAGGAAGAGGAGGATTTCCAGGAACTAGAGGTCAGATGTCACTTGGGATATGTGGGGAATGCTGGGGGGAGGAGGGCGTGTTTGAAATTAAGTGTACAACCCCCTAGAGCTGAACAGCAGGGGATCAGCTGCTTTCTGGGTCAGCTGTATCACTTTCTCCTCCCGCTAGGACAATGAGTGATTGCTCATCTTTATTTTTTGGGTAAGGTCCCAGATTTGTGGATACCAATGGCAAAATCCCCACTGGTCCTACTGGAGATCAACATTTCCCTTCTGTCTCTGAAGGGGCTGGTCAGAAAGAAGACCCATGTGCTTAAATGCTGTGTAAGGTTGGGGCTGGGAGCATCTGTCTATCTGCACGGAGCCCATCTTACTCAGCAGGCCAGCATCATCTCTTGCCTTCACCTGACTTGAGCAGAATGTTTAAAATTTCTGGCTCAGACACAAAACATTTGTCTCAGAGTGAACACAGAAACAGAAGTCTTAGGGTTTCAAGCTGCAGCAAATCCGTGTCTCTGAAAAAAGTTATATTTTTCTGATGGAGCAAAACACTTTTTAGACCCAAATACTGTATTTTCTTCTGGAGTCCTGTGCCTCATTGATTGCTCACTGCAAAGTAACAGGGAAGACTAAGGAAACAACTTAATTCTTAATTAAATGATTTTTTTTTTTTATTTTAACCTGAGACTCACATGTGGCAGGGATTTGTATTTGCCAGTGTTTATGGGAATGGAGAGTGAACATAAAGCTGGTGGTCTGAAAACTTCCTCCACCACTGGTCAGAGACTCCTAACCTAGGAAAGACCCTCTGGCTGTCTAGAGCAAAGCCATACCTTCAAACATGAATGTCTCAGCTGAGATAGGGATATTGGTTGTGCTTCTCTGTTGCTGTAATTTACTTTTAGGGCCAAGACCTAACAAACGCTAAAATTTCTATTTTCACCTCCTGTAATACCCATGTCTCACCCTGTCATCAGCACAGGGGAAATCCAGCAAGAACCTGACTTCCCTTTTATTCTCTTTTCTCTCCATATTGATAAGGTGGGAAGAGGGAAGTGTTTTTCCCAGTGCCTGCCATTAACGCAGTATTCAATGCCTCCACAGGGAGACAGAAAGCTTCTCTCTGAAGCACATGAGAGTATTAGCTCAAATCACACCCTTCCACAGAATTTCAGAATTGACCATGAGAAGTATAATTTCCTTAATCAAAACAAAAATCCTGGTTGCTGTCTTTTTGCCCCAGTTTCTCTCATGCAGTAGTGACACAAGTGACTGCAGCGCACATGGTGTTATTGACACATCTGGCCTGACTTTCAGGCAGCAAAAAAAAAAAAAAGTCTCCCTCTCATCAATTCAAATCAAGAAGACATTCTTTTGCCAACTTTTGGCTGGGAAAAATGAGCAGTATAAGGAAAAAAACCTCTTCAGAGTGGTACTGGAGAAACTTGATCAGCTTTTCACAGAGCACTTTTGTGTCTTAAAAACTAGCTGTAGAACTTCATCCTCTCCTGATCTTAGGGGGAGAAATGAGACAGTAAATTTTGGTAGCATGCTCTGACAGGGCATGCATCCTTTTCCCTGGCTCCTTCTCCTTTCTGACCTGTTTCTCTAGAAATCGATCTCCTGAGGTCAAATGTGGCAGTTCTTGAGTGGGTATAGAGCATCTGGAATCACAGATTCCCTGTCTCATTTGACCCTTTGGGGTGACTCTGTGCTAACAAACACAGGTGTATGGACAACCATTTTGACCTATGTGTATAAGGTGCTCAGAATAAGAAGACATTTTTACAAAGTACACACCACCCATGGATTGTCCTCTCCATCAAAATTTCTCCTCCAGTAGGAACAGGGGAGGAGAAAACCAGGCATGGTTTGGATAAGGACCTGGTTAGCTGGAAACACTTGCTTTGCTAGAAGCCTCTGCTTTGAGACCAGAGTCTGTCTCCATTGCTGTGCTCCCTGACCAACCCCTGTGCAGCACTGCGATTTTCACTCTTTTCCATGATCCCAAAGGATCAACCTGCTGGGCAGCTGTTTTCAGCAAGAAATAGCTCAGCATGGCAAGTAGCTTTCATTCCAGGAAGGTCCAAATTTTGCAGATGCAGCTGGTCATGCAGGAGAGGAAAAATGAATTTGACAGCACTAGACCAGAAAAAAACATGTCTGCTGTGTTGAGCTCTTCTGGTTCACAGAGGCTGGTGGCCAGGGCCTCCTGGGCTTGGCTAAAGCACAGCTTCGTTAAGAGACCTAAATTCATGGGTGGAGACTCCAGAAATGGAAGAATATTATTTAAGGACAAGCAGTCACTGAGTAGGTGATGAGCCATGCCAGATTGTTAACTACACAAAAACAGCACCTGAATCACACAGCCCAAGTATGTCCTACTAGTCCTACTAGAAAGATTTTTTTTTTTTTCCCTGTCAGTTACGGACAAGAAGCAAATGCTTTTTTAGGTTAGTAATAGATGGGATGGGAAAGAGTGAGTGTCAGGACTTGGAGCAGAAGTTAGAAGAGAGTGTTGCCCTGATTTTTTCAGCCTTCTCTTCTGTTTTACAGTTTCATGTTTTAGGTTCTTTCTCACGCTCTGGTCTGTAAACACTGGCCAATGTTAGTGTAGTTTCAAGGAAAGTTTTCATTCTTGTTCTTAGAGATATGGACAGCTGATGGACAGTTGTCTTGACCAATGGGATGGGGAGAGGTATCAACCTTCTCCCCCAATCCCTGGCCTTTGTAGAAATACTATATAATGGAGACAAATTCTTTTAAATAAACTTAGTTTTTTAGTTCATGCCTTCTGATCAAAGTGTGAGTGTGTGTTTGTGTGTGTGTGACGAACTGCATCAAGAGGGTGACACAACAGAGGTGCAAATTTTGCTTCCCCACTGTGAGAGTCCTAAAGGGTTTGAGTCTGTCACTTGTAGTGGCACAGGACATTGCTGTGTATCTTGTCACACTGACTGTGAAGCCACAGCTCATCAGGGCACGGAAGCTGTGGAGTGTCAAAGCAGGGCCCGTGTCTGCTTTGGCATTTCTTTCTGGGAGAAAACTCTGTAAACTGGCCCCGTTTTGGAAACATTTGCAATGAGGGGAGTTTTGTGCAGAAGAGCTCTTCTCTCCTGAAAACTGAGGGCTACCTCCTGTTCTCCACATGTCAGTGCAAGGCAAGTGGAGTCCCACTCGAGCATCTCTATAATAATGCCTTCTGGAAGACACACCAGCCATGGGGCTGTGACTCATTGTTTTTCCCTCATGTCTCCCTGGCACTGCCTGCCTTATACCAGGATACCTGCCTAGGGTTTTTCAGGATGGATATTTAATTTTTTAGAAAGGCCAAAAAATTGATCTACTCCCTTTGTTGTGTCCCCCACACTGCAGTGCAATATTTTTAGGAGGGACACATGCAGAAAATAGTTTTATTGCAGGTCAGACTGCTTCTGACATGATTCTCTTTTTGAAAAGAGTTGGGCTCTTGGTAACCAGAAAGGTTGTTGTTCCGTGGCAGAAAACTTTGCAGTAGGGAAAGATTCTGGAAAAAACACAGCTATTTTGATTGATTTGGTTTTGGTTTGAGGAATTGATCAAGCCAAGCCGCAGGGTTGGCTACTCTGCTGGCTGTCATCCTCCTCAGGATGGATCTATTCAGTTCAATATGCTAGGACAATTTGCTGGCAAGGAGACACCTTCTTCCCTTCCCAAGCATGGGAGATACAGCAGAGAAGCAGGAGACATCCTAATCATGGGTTGTACCCTGCAGCAATATTTAACCAATTTATTTGTTGGGATTTTTTACTAGCAGGGCTTCTCAGGTCCTGATGTAGTGTTGTTCAGTCTGCCTAAAAAAATCGTAATTGTCTGGAGGGATAAACACGTGAGGAACAGCTCTTATTAGCATATAGAGCCCTGTTTTGCTCCAACAGTTACCAGGCATGAAAACAGAAGGCTGTACATTCTGTCAGGGCTTTAAACATCTCTTCCATGCCTGTCCCTGAAATCAAATGATTCCCTATATAGGTATTGTTGGAAAATTTATAAATATCTTATGAGTTCTTTATGCTACAACTAATAGACAACTTGTCAAATGTGGCAGCAGTGAAATATGAAATGAGTTACAAGATGAAATACCCTCCTGTTAGAGTTCATGTGCCATCTTTTATCCAAAAATAGCATTTGTCATATTATACTCCGGCTAGTTTCTCTTGTAGCCACTAGGTAGATTGCTTATTTAGAGAAACCCAAGCTATTCATGGCAGCAAATTAAATTATTCATATATGTCGCATAAAAGAATACCTTGGAGCCTGCTCTTAAAACCCTCTTACTTTTTCCCAGCACCCTGCAATGTCTGTAACAATCTCAAAGTGCAAAATAAATAGAATGTTCTGGGAGTGAAAGAAGAAAAGAAATGTAGTACTTTCAAGGTATACATTTCTTCTTTTTTATCTACTAGAAATTGCTGGATTCTGTTGTGAAAACTCATCTTTTGGACCTGAGCAGCAAATTGTAGAGATGGGATTTGGATCCTGTTCCATCCAACCACTCTTCTCAACATTCCCAAAAACCTCCTGGCATATTTTTTCCTCAACATGAAGAGAAGACCCTGAGGAGATTTATGCCCATCAAGCCCTGTGACATCATGAACACTTTCTGTCAATAGTCCTGCACTAGGCTGTGTCCTCAGACTTCCCTGCCTATAGGTATCCAGAAAGCATGTTTGAACACCCCTTGGGAGGCTGAGTATGGCAGAGTTCCTTCTTCAGAGAGCTCTGCAACAGGGGCAAAGACAAGGTCTTGCAGCCTGGTTTTACTGATTAATTCACTGGCCATCACAGCTCTCCTCCGAATTGGGTGTACACTATTTTTTCTGTTCTGCACTTGGGCAATGGAGGAAAATAGCACCATAAATACCTTGCCCAAGCTCATCTAGGGCTGTGTTGAGAATATGGGAATATAATTTTCAGTGGTTTTGTCCCATGGCATATGCTCAGAAGAGCACAGGTATGCTGTCAGAGGTGTGGTGCTCAGGTATGAGCTCCTAAGAGGTGTAGCAGTCAGGTATGCAGTCATGGCACTGAATCATCCTACCCACAGGACACACTTTATATCTCTCAGTTCCTTCAAAGGCACACTATTAACAGATTACAAGAGTGATTACACTTTGCATTTTATTTATTTTTCTCCTTTGAGGGAGAAGCCACTCAAGCCTGGAGATAGTGAGCCCTCCCAAGGGATATTAACCTCCAGATGAAGGGACCATGGCTGGGAAGTCACCTTCAGCAGGGTCCAAATGCCTTCCTATGAATCTTGTTAATAGTAGCCAGGGCACATGGCAATTCCCTTTCTCATCGTCACTTCCCTGAGTTTTCACACTGAAGCTCTCCAGTGATGTCTCTGGAATCCAACCTGCGAGTTGCAGGAGCTTTGGGTGTGCTGCATGCTGTCATTTGCAGAGGGAGGATATTTGGTGTATTTCTTTTGAGGACTGCTGTGTCAGCTCAGAAGCAGAAAGGGGACAATCATGAAGGGTCACATCAGTTGCCCCAGCTTGTTTTAGCTTGGATCTGTTCATTGCTGCCTGCAGTGATCCCCTTCAAGTGGCAATGTGCTGGGTGCCAGTTCCTGAGGAGCTATGGCAGGCTGGCTGTGGGTGTCTAGAACACATCACGAGGAAGATGATTAAAATCCAGGGCTCAAGCTGGAAGAATAGGCTTGAGCAACTAGATCCAGGGGGGTTTGCCCATTATATTTTGGTGTTGCAGAGTTACATGTGAAAAGTCTTCCAAGCAAGGAGAGTCCTCTGTGAGCCCATTCTACAAGGCTGGGTGGCTGCCTGACAGAGCAATTTTTAGACTGGGATTTGGGGAAACAAGAGGAGCTGCAGCAGGTCAGTGTTAGGGGATTATGGATCTTTTAAATGCCTTTAAAACTGATTCCCTATCAACTGCAAAACTGAAAGTTATAAAAAGAAATAAACAGGAAAAAATAAATAAATAACAGGCTTTAGAGACATCACCTCTTAAGAAATTACGGCAAAATGCTTCTTGGGCATGAGTGAGTGTGTGGAGGCAGAGCTGCGATAAACTACAGCCTTTGGTGGAAGAGTCCCCATTCAGCTCTACGTTCGATATCTGCTGCATGGAGGTGAACTCAAAACACTTGCAGGAGGGCAGAAAGATGCAGAGTGCTGGTCAGAACAAGTCATCATGTTTAACTACATTACTGGAACAGGCATTGTGTGGAGGGAAACAGAGCACATATTAACTTCAAGCAGCATTGTGTTGGTCTTTGTCAAACCAGACCACTGGACCATCTGGATTTGAAGGCATATCCCACAGGGCCATATGAGAAATTAGTTTTGTATGTAGGGTGTGCATGTTGCTGAATTGGTGGCTTCGAAGGAAAAAAGGAAAAGGGCTGTTTCTTGAATATCCATCAGAGGTTGCTGGCAGCTGTAGTTCAGAGCAGACCCTGTTGTCTGACATTTCCAGTGTGCTTGGCAGGCTGTCTGCAGGGGCATTGTAATGTCTTGGTTGAGGTAAAGCACAAAGCTTTTAGGGGTAGCCAGCCTTGATTTAAGAAAAGGCTTTTTTAAATAGAAAATCCATTACAACTGTAGAAAAGTGTTCATCACCATCTCTGTTAAAAATCTGCACTTTGTGTCTGCTCTTCCTCTATTCTTCTTTCAGTCACTTCAGCTTTTCTACAGAGTAGAAGAGCTGCCTCTGATCAGAAATTATCTACTCAGGTACTTACAGGCTGTGATGAAACTTCATCTTAAATGCATCTTATGATTGGAGTTGGCTTCTCTTCTTTCTTCTTGTGTAGATGTTTTCCGGTGGCATTCTGCCCTCCAATGTGTGATTTCTCCAACAAACTCTGAAATGGTGCCCAAGTACTGAAGGGAAGGGAAGGGAA
>WBMY01014127.1:65982-78769 GCA_013397315.1 Donacobius atricapilla
TCTCTGTAGTGACATCTTTATATTTGTCTTTTCTTACTTACAAGCTCATGCAACAGTGATAGAATCTGTGGTGCAGTGGGTGAGGAAGAGGAGACCTGCTGGCCACTGCTGTGATGGAGTAGGAGAAATGGGCAAATGATCAGGAATTGGCTCATGGCAGAGGAAAAGCAATAATGTCATTAACCAGCACACCTGCATTTCTCTCTTTTGCTGTTCCAGAGCGATTACTCGAGTGACACTGAGAGTGAAGACAACTTCCTGATGATGCCACCAAGAGACCATCTTGGCCTCACTGTGTTCTCCATGCTCTGCTGCTTCTGGCCACTGGGAATTGCTGCCTTTTACCTGTCCCATGAGGTAATGTTAAAACATCTCCTGCCAGACATTCTGGAGGACAGTGCAAGGTAGTTCAAGGGGATGGCATCCTCCCCACCTGGATATGTCTCTGTGGTAGTGGTGGCTGCCTTTTGAGATACTTTGCTGAGGGAGGTGTCTACAAAATATTTTAGCTGGCAATGGTCATGTTCCATGTCAGGTTATATATGCAGCTAAGAATCCCCTGTGGATATGGCTTTTGAATAGAAAACACCTTTCATAGCTCAAATGATTTGCTTTCCCATTGGGAAAACAGATCTACATGTCCCAGGCTGATAATGTAGAATATCTTTCCAGGAGTAGAAAAATAATTTCTGTTCTGCAGATGTGAATTTGCTTTCCAGAAACCATTTCTTTTCCCACTGAAAATACTGCTCAGTCAGTTCTTCCTTTCAAATTTTAATATGCAAATATCTTTTTACCAAAGAAGTGACTGTGTTTTGGTTTGTTTCCTTCATGAGACAGTCTTAACATTGCTTAACTTGCAATCACCACATGCCCATCATTTGTTTTGACAAGTATATCTTTATAAGTGTCTGCAATGTAGTTACTGAGTTTCCCAGCATGGCAGATAATGTGAGGTGACAGAAGGCATCACACTGGCAGCCTCATCAGTGACTGCGAGGAAACATTAGATTATATTTCTCTCTAGTGCCTATTGCAAACTATAGTCTCTGCTCCACAGCACCCTTCACATTCACCCTCTCAGCTGTCTTTCTAATCTGCCTGCAGTAAATATCTACCAGCCCTGCTGATTTGTCAAATCAGAGCAGGCACTTCAGATCTGAAGAATCCTACTCTTCAAGATAAAAAAAGAAAAAACAAACAAAAAGAGATGGAGAACTACTTTTTTTTCACTTCAAATGAACAGTCTGTCTTTTCACTGGGAAACCTCTGAGACAATTAGTGTTTGTCCAGTGGAAAATAACAAGTTATGATTGTTGGAGTTTTGATTGTGAGATAGTTTTATTTGAGCAAAGAAAGCACAGCACGGTCCAATAAATACAAGCCCCCCAATGTAATTAATACTAAAAAGCAATATGGCCGAGAAGCTAAATGTGCTGAGAACCAGTGTACAAAGGCCAGGGCATCCAGCTGTGAACCAATCCCAGGGGCCAGTATGAGTCTGTAGGAACCTCTGACTTCTATGGGAGAATACACAAGGTGGAAAAGGCATGAATATAGGGAAAAATTTTGGTACTATGCTGAAGGATTTTGACATTTGAAAATGAAAACTTGGGTGTTTTTTGGTTTAGTATAATGATGAAGCATAGCTGAATGTGGCTGCCTTAACTCAACTTTCAAATCTCTTGTAGAAAGATGGTCCAGCTTGTTCCAATCCAGCAGAATCACATCTCTCTGTCCTCTCCTTGAGCTCCCAGGGAGCTCCTTTCTCTCCCTGCCTTCCCATTCTGCAGGTCCATCACAGCCCTGAAAAAACATGTGGAAAAAGTGGTTCTTCTGCAAAATCGCACATCCAACAAACTGGCATTTTCTGGGGGAAAAATGAAACCAATATTAAGCCCAAACCTCCTAAGGCTGAGAACTTGCTGAGATAATTGGCACAAAGCATCAAAACCCTGCACCTTACTAAGCTAATATTGAGTGATAGCCACACATACTTCAACACATAAACCATATATATGATTTCTATTTATATAGGTTGTTCAGCTGAACCTCCTCAATAACATTAGTGATCACTTGTTAATTCAAAAGAATAGTCTAACATTTCCCCTTATCAAAAGCCAGAGGTATAGCTAAAGATCAACTCTTGGTACTCATGATCAAACCTCTGGTTTTTTGCAATTGCTTGAGCTCTTGAAAATTTTCTTTTCTAAAGTCTCCTGATCAGTTCTATCAAAAAGACCATCTGGGAATAAATTGTATCATGTAGGAAATTTAGAGACGGTGGATGGATTCTTTGATGCAGTATACAGCACTGGCAGTGAATTTTGTTTTAAAAATCTGGTCTGCTCTAGGTGTGGGATACATTTGAAGTTGAAGCCTTTGTTTGCAGAAGATTTGTCTGCAGTACAGCTCATTCCAAAGGCATAGATGCTCTTTTTATTCCTGCATCAGCTGCCAGCACATTTATGATGCATTTGCCTGTGTCATGCTGCAAAACAATTACACCATGCTGTAAGGCAGCAGAGGTGCTCTTTACCTCCAGAATTATTGAAATTTGAGGGTTTGTGCTCCATGAAAGCCAATTTTTTCCTGCAGATGATGTTTCTGTTCTGTGTGGGACTTATTTTCTCCACCAAGGCTCTTGCCAATGTGCTGCTGACTTGAGGCTTCTTGCAGAGCGTCTGTATTGAGGGGTGCAGCTGTGCAGGGTCTGCCTCTGCAGGGGAAATGAAGATGTGCATCCACAGGTGAGCCAGCAGGGAGGAGCACTGGATTCAGAAATGCAATTTATGAACGCCCAACATGTTTTTTTCCTGTTGGGATATCCAGTTTTCCCAGATGTCACCTGGAGATGTTATCCCAAACAATGCTGAGACTTGCTGCTTTTCATCTTCCCTCAGAAAAACAGAGAGCCTCGAGGCCATCACTAGGCTGTCCACTTGTTCAGTTATTTCCTTCTGATTTTATTTGTGTTTTCCTTCCCACAAGTCTTGCCCCCACTTCCTGTAGCTTCCCAGTCCTGTGTTCCTCTCAGCTCCACTCTCAGGATGGGACCCTGTGTCCTGTCTTCTCTCACGTTTGCTTCTCCAGAATGAAGCATATGAGTTTTTAGGCTGGCCATTTTGTGGATTGTCTCATTAGTCAACAGCTGAAGAGCTCAAGTTTTTGTGTATTTTGCAAGGAAACTTTTGGAAAGAGGAAAGTAAATTATGTCTTTCACCAAAAAGTCTTCCCCACAAACAGTGTGTGATCAAAAAAACCACCTCATTATGTTTATTTTTTCATAAATCTCCACCCTCTGGAGTCTTGCGGGTTCCTCAGTTTTTATTTCCAAAGATATTTTTAGCATTGTAGATTTTAGGCATGTGTGATGCCTCATAAATCAAAGAAAGAACTTTAAAAATACATCTTTTTTGTCTTGTCAAGTTTACCATTGAACTTGTCAGAAGATTTCTCAGGGGCTGTGAGGCTTTCTGCTTGGGTGGTGGTAACAATCTTGAAAGGTCTTTTTGCATTAATCCTCTTTTTCTCCCTGCTTTTATTTTTAGGAAAGAGAGCAATACCATGTCACACATTTCCATCCCTTCTGTAAACAGAAATTCATTATGAGAGATGAGCCTTTGATGGTATGAATGAGCTTGACTTTGTGCCTGCTCCCTTACAGGCAGAAACAAGAGCATGCACAACACCTCCACCCAACTCCCATAAACCTTCCAAGGACCTGTGTCTCTGACCTGGACACACACCTGAAAAAATCCCTCTGCACACTTTTCCAGATGCTTAGGTTCTCAAATAGCCTCCACACCCTCCCTCCTTCCTGGCAGCAGGTGAGACCTGCCCGGCAGCAAACTGCACTCTGAGCACAAGGTAGCAATCACTTCCCATCTGCTGCGCTGACTCCCTGCTGTAATTACCTCCCTTGGAGGGAGATGCGAGGATGCAAAGCTTTGTAATTATTTGCTTGCATTGTCTCACTGGTTAAAGGATTTTCTACAGTTTTACATGGAAACAAGGCATATGTGATCAGAAAAAAAGAGTAGCTTGTCTTTCTTTGTGGTAACTTCTGAAATATTTGGTTACTTTTCATTCAGTTTTCAGAGACAGGGGCTTTGGGAAAAAAAATCTGTATTTTGACATACTTCAGTAGTCACTGGGGAGAGGAAGGAAAGAATGTTCATGTTCCCACTGGAAGGTAGCAAACAATATGAATTCTAGCTTTTATTGGAGTTTCAGTGCTCAGCATACATGTATAGATTTCACTGTCCTTGCTTTTCTGGCATAAGGTTTTGACATCCAGCTTCAAAAGAAGAAGACACAGAAATAACAGCCAGGTGTTATCTGCTGCTTATTCCGTAGAAAGGTGGCTCATAGTCCCCATATCAACAGGGAAAATAATGAGACAGAACAGCAATATGATGTGCCACACTCCACCAGACTGGCTGGCGATGCCCTTTTCTTATCCATCCACCCTGCTTTGTTTCCTCCCTGTCCCACTTTACTCCGTCAAAAAAATGAATGTGGTCTATTACAAAGAGCTTGACACACAGCCAGGAGTGAGTGTTTGTACAGGGGATGCAGCAACCTCAAAGAAGAAAAGGCAAAAGAAAAACAAAAAAATGTGGTATTTTTCTTTACTTGGCAGTGACATGCCAAGATCTATACTTGCAGCTTATGCTGGTCAGCATTGCTGAAGCAATGCTAACAAAGCAGACAGGAGCCTTTTGCATTTTCAAAAGATTTTTCCACAGTGCATTATTTCTTGGTCCAGGTAATGCTTGGGCAAAAGAACTGTCTAAAGATGATCAGCTTTAATGGAACTAAAAGGCCTTTGTTTTGCTGTCTTGGACCAGATACCAAGTCACACAATTCTTTTGCTTAAGCGGGGCTGTGTTGCTTTGAGTCATACAGATTGGGTAAAGGGCCCTGGATGTACTCTGGGACTGCACAGCCCAGTCTCTGATGACTGTCACACAAAGGTTTGAGCTCTCTGTGCTGCTCACGCAGAAAGCAGATCCCTGACTTCTTTGTCCAGCTCTGTGCATGTGAGTACAGGCACACCCAGGTGCCCTTTTACCCTTCTGAACTGTTGTAGTTTTTCTGCTGCAAAAGGTGATGTGTAAGACAAACCCATTTGTGTTAGGATTGATTGAACAGAGGTTAAAATGAGTTCCTCCTCACAAGGAGCTGCAAAGGTCTTTTGTGGAAGAGGTTGTCCTAGAAGTACTCTGTGCAACTGTCTTGCTGGGATGGCACAGTGCTGATGGTGTGGCTACTGTACTCACATGAGAGCCCTGGTCCTGGGAGGTCACCAGGCCATGGACTTCTCACAGAAGGTCACAGCTGGCTGGTGGCCCACACTCCTTCTCTTGCTCCCATCAGGAAGGTGACAGATTTGCCAAGCAGAGGAGAAGCAAGGCTTCTGTTCCCAGCCATGACACAGAAAGCAGCTGCCTGCTGAAGGAGTCAGGTATGTGTGTCACCGTATGAGAGTGCTGGCTTTCCTGTGCTTGGAAAAGCAGCTCAGAAATGGACAACCCTGGCCCCCGATTAGGAGCATTTTGGTGACATCCTTTGCCTCTGCAAAAAGCTTATGGTGTGGTTTAACACATTCAAGAAGTTTGCAACATCCGGTCCTTTGGGAGAAGGCAGGAAAGCTTTATCCTGGATTGGCTAAAAGAGGATCTCTTCCCCCAGGCAATTCTGCAGACAAAGACAGCTTCTCTGAAGTGGGGGTGATGAATTACCAGCATCTCCAATTCTCATCTTTCCAAGTGGGGGCTGGCTGCCAGCCAGTACTTTGTGTGTGCATGGACATTGCTCCTGCCAACTTTTCCCTTTGGGTAGATGTCTCCAGAAAAGTGTTTGTCTGCGCAAGAAAATGGCCATTTAGGGTGTGTTGTATTCCAGCAGAGACTGTGCATCCTGGATGAGGTCATGGGCCAGGAAACTTTATAAGTATAATTTCCTCTTCATTCCTCTTTGTCCTTTTGATCTTGTAGTTTTATTTCCAAGTCATGAAGTACAGCTACAAAAAGGAATCAAATTAATGAATGACCTGATTGCTTTAGCCCTTAAGCTAATTTTAAATAATTGAAAAAGTAGCTGGCAAATAACATTCCCTGGAGAGTTTAATTCATTATGCAGGTGTTTAATTACAAGGAAGTTTTGAGATAGGAGAGAGACCAATTTGAAGTATTTGAGGAGATGAGGGATCTTTTTTTTCTTATTTTCAAGAGCATCCTGCACAATAGCAAGTATTGTACATGATCTTTTCTTTGCCAGTTATTTATGCTTCACACATTTTGCAAAGCCAGATACAGCCCCAGAGGTTTCTCAATATACTCATACTGCAAGAGTATAAAATATCCTGATGCCAGGAGGGCACCCTCTTCATCCTGCTGTTACTTTTTGTTGCTTTGCAATCGACTTGTTATGTCGCGGTTTTATGAGAATATGAGGATTGTTTCAGTCCACAGCTGTCACTAAGCTGGAAGTGCCTGGAGTATTCACACATTCACTCAGAGGTCTGTCTGGTGGAATCATCTGAAGAGTAGGGCAAAAAATCTTCCACAGGAGTTTATCAGGGGTTAAGTCTCTCTGACATTTAGGCAATTCTGACTAAGTTTAAGGAACTTTTTAGTCTTAGCCAGTGGGGTTTTAGTGTTTTGAGGTTTTTTTTAATTTAGAGAGCAGGGATGGTATTAGCAGGATTACAGAAATGGACTTGGGGCTTTTGGTAGTAATCCTCACTTATCTCAGCTAAATACTTCAAATTTTTTGCATCTGCAAAGGTAGATTTTCCAGAAAGAATATTATTTCAGGAGAAGAAACAGAGAGCGCATGTTCACAGTCTGAGGGCAGAAACAGTGCACGTTATTTTGCACCTCCCAATGTCTGCTCTGCTGAAAGAGGCATGAGAAAAAAAAAGAGACCATTTTGCAGGTCTGGGAATAGAACATGGTCCCTTCCTTCTGGCCATCCTGATGGCTGTTTCCATTGTCAGGAAGGCCAAAAGGTTTGAGATGCTTTGTGATATGTTGAACGTCTTCACATGCAAGGTGGTGCATGATCTGCTTTGAAGTCTGGTGTGGCAAGGAGAACAGCGTGTTCATCTAGAGTGGTTCATTGGGTGCTGTTTACAGAACAGACCTTTCTTTCATCTCATGCTGTGGCAGCACCATTTGAGAAACAAGATTACTGGACAGAGACTCTCTCATTTGAAGTTCAGTGTATGCAGCAGTAAATGGATGAGAATGTTTTCGAGGCTTAAGGTTAACATTTTATCAGTCTGCAACATACTCAGAGGTTTTATATTCTTATCAAAGATTAACATCATGTACGAGAGGCTCAGGACTATATTCTAATCTTGAATATTGAGTTTGTTATCTCTCAGCATCTCTTTTGGGGAGGGCTTCTGAATTACTACTTTGTTTGAATGCACAGCAAAGGAAATTGATAATTTCTGATTGCAATCTACACATCTCTTTCAAATAGGCTGCAGAGTAACTCTAGAGATTTGAATCTAGTGAGCTAGGCACCCAAAGATGCCTCCCAGACAATGGTAATTCTTCATTGATTTGACTCATTTTCCAGCAGTAGGAAAGAGATTAAGTTTTCATATATTTATTTTGGGACAAACTACAAGAAACAGCTAAAAAGAAATGGACTAAGATCTACCCGCATCTGTGCAGTTTGCATCTAAAAACATTCAAATACACCTATCAAGACATTTTTGTCATGTTGGTAATAAAATTTTTACTCTTGGTAATAAAACCAGTCTACAATTTTATCTGCTTGGGGTTAAAAAAATCAGCTTTTTCATGTTGGGAAAACCTTCCCCTGTGCCAATTTGGTATTAAATACACTCCTTATGGGTTGTGATAAACAAGAAGTTACCAATGACATGTCCACATGTTGCATTATTGCCATTTCTTGCATTATTTCTAAGTAGCGTGGAAGAGTCAGGGTTGCTCCTGCCAGTCCACAGCTGAGTCGGCAGGAGGACTCAGCTTCCTCCAAGAGGATGGGCAAGACCAGAGGCAAAAGGTCTTCCAGCATCTTCTGGGAAAGATGGTCTTGGCAGTCTCTGCTTGACGCCATTTTTCATCCTGCTATTATCATGAAATCCAGGAGAAAGGGTGCAATTCTAATCCAGAATTCCCATTCCCAATGGTGGCAAGTGGATGTGTCTGTCTGTTCCAGAATTATGAGGTGTATCACCATGAGGAATCTTTACTTACAACTACTGTCCCTACCAAGAGGAGTAGAAATGCAGTGGTGTGAGCAAGAAAGGCAATTTTTCTTCCCAGTTCTGTTCAGAGAGCCTTGTCTGGCTTGGATTCAAATGTTTTGTGGCTCATTCATCTGATGGGGAATCCGTAGAAGGAATTGTGGAGAATTCATTTTCCACAGATCCAAACCAAGTAGCTTTTCCCAGCCTTTCCCTTTCTTCTGACAAGGACATGCTGCAAAAGCTGGCAGTGGACCTTGGGGTGATAATGGCAGAGAGCACACTCCAAATCCTCACAGGTGTGATAACCCAGGAAGTGGGATTTGGTCCAGAGACATGTGGGACTTGGTACTAATTTAAATAGTAACTATCCCAGCCTGAGATTTCTGAATTTAATTCAAGACATCACACTCAGTCATTGTTCTCAAAGTGTCCTCTTTCCTTGAACTTGTCACACAGATGGCATTGTTCTGAGCAGGCTTCTACAGGCTGTAACTAATTAAGCAATTAATTAGGAGCCCTGGTTTACACAGGGCTCTTATTGTAAAGCAAGAACTTCTGTGATCTCATGGGACCTTGTCACAGTGTTGGTCCCAAGACTGTCCAAATTATCTGTGCTAAAGATTCAGTGTGTTCACCTGAGTGTCACCTGGGCCCTTCCTGATGTGTCCTTAGGATGTCATACATATCTGAAAGATTCACTTTGTTAAATGTGGTGCAGACCACATTGTCCTGTGACATTCAGTGGCTCTCTCTATGCAGTTGAGCACACAAATTTCTTGTTTCCCAGCACATTCAGTATCCCCTACATTTAGAATCTATATTTAAATGCCTAGGGCACTGTCTCTTATTTTTACCATATTTGACTTTGTTTTGTCAAAACTTGAGCAATTTTTCCTCAATCAATCTTGTTTCAGAGCTTCAGATTCTAATTGTGATTCTAATTGTGTCAAGTAAGATCATTCTTCCTAGCAATTTGCAACCTGAGGATCAGTGGTAAAATACAGAAATACTACCATTTGTAAACTCTGGCAAGGTGACTTTCTATTTATTCTTTCCACTACATGCATAGCAGAATCATGGAGTCTGTTTTAGGAGAAAAGAGGGGAGAAAAATAAAAAGTGGAAAAGGAGAGATCTGCAGGGAGGAGGCTTGAAATTTGTCCATGTAAACCTCCCAAATCATAGGAAGTCCTTTAATCAGCTCAAGGCCCCTTTGGTGAATCCTGTAAAACTGTGTCACTCTGAGTTCTGATGTGTCAGGGAAAATCCTGACTTCTCATGGTAAAAAGAAGCAAGCCAGAGACAGCAGTAATCTGAAAGGCATAAACAGCTATGCCCAGGAAATCTCACTAGGGCTGTTCAGCCAACTCAGATGGAAGGGATGCTCAGCTAAGCAGCCAGAACGAGACCTGCTGCTAAAGACTGCAGTTAAATATTTTAGTTGGTGTTTAGATGTAACTATGGTGGAGATATTTCTGATTTGTATTTTTGATGATGGAAGTTCTATACGTGGCTCAAACACCACATTTCTCTGCTTTGCATATTCAGGAGAAAGCCTCTCACTTTTCTCTAGTGACTTGATTTTAGAGAGAGGGGACGTATTTAGTCAAAAGCAAATTAAAGAGGTTTTTTTTGTAAATGACAAATGGCTGAGCTTAATTTAATTTACTACTAATTCCAAAGAAAGGAAAGAGAAACATGATGTCATGTCTTTTTAGCTCCATTCAAATGTTCCATCACCTCTTTTTCTGACTGAAATGACTCATGAAATCATAGACACTACACATGGCAAGGACTTTTAAATTCATCTTGTCCATCTGTTGGTCACTACCATGTTCTTGTTCAGAATGGTAAACAGGGAAACTACGGTAGAGACAGACACAGTGTCCTCTTAAAAGAGTGAGGAATACTAAAAAATTCTTTACTCATTTTTGTACATCACCCTGGGTGTGAAAGCAGAGCCCATGAAGTCAATGTGAATGCATTCAATGGCATGTAGCACCAAGTAAGCCTTACATCACTTCTCACAGCTGCTTTGTCGTGTGTTGCTTTGCTGATTTCCTTTTACATTTAGGGGGCTACTTTTCAGAGCTAATGGTTTTCATGAGTCACTGTGAACAGTAAAGACCAAGAGCATCCCTGATGGGTGACATCTATGGCTGGGAACATCAGGTGGAAGGGTAAAAAATACAGCTGCTGGAAATAAAGGTGATCCACTGAAAATTCAGAGAATGAAAGGCAGGCCTTAGAACAAAACCTGGTGGAAGAGAAAGGGTCTGTTATCACACCCTTTTACAGAATCTGGCATACTCTGACCCTGAAACTACTAAGAAAAGGCTGAGGGACGCACATCAGTGACTTCTCAGGAGCTGCAGTCACATACAAGCCAGCCATCCTCTCTGCCTCTCCTTGCACATTCATTACTACTGTTGTGACATCTCTGCTGTTGCTGCTGACTGAAAACCCTGCATGCTCTGGCTGTCCTGAGAGCAGTTCTGTCAGAGCTGGCAGTGTAATTTGGTGGTAATTTGGTAGTTGGGCGCCAGATGACGGGATTTTCACCCTGCCATTCCCCTAATTAGGGGTTTCTGTCCGTCAGAGTCCCATATCAGGGTTTAAAAGATGAGATGGAACCTGCAGCTCCGTCTTCAAAGGTGTTTATTCTATTTCTTATCTCAAGGTCTTACAGTAGTCTTAGTGCACTGAAGAAATGCACATTTCTTCAGTTCTGTCAGTGCTGGCATGTTTTGCATGAGCAAACACCATCACCTATACTGCTGGACAGCTACTTTTTCAACTTGTTTTATAGCACATATGTTCTCTAACATCTTGAGAACCCACTTGAGAAACCTATATCGACAGGGAAACACATGAAGACCCAATCCATCTCTGATAACATGTGCGTGCTCAGCTCCCAGGAGCACTTCCACTGTGGCCTCAGCAGCTTGTGGGCATGGGCTAATCCTTCCCTCTGGAGCAGAAAGGACTGGGACAGCTGCTCCCCCTCCACATGGATTCCCTGACTTCCCTGATTAGCTGTCTATGACAAGGACCTCTGGGAGAGCTTGCTGCCTCTGAGCCCCAGCAAGGAGGGATCATTAGCCTGCAGCCTGTCTGCCTGTGGAAAGTATCTCTAGACCTACCAGCAAAGGATAACCATATCAACACCCAGTTGGACTCCATTAATATGGCTCTCTGGAGACAAATGTCTCTTGACATGAAATTATGTGCCACTGATCATTTCAGCTGCTAGGGCCGCTGTTCACAAAACAGGTTTGGTTTTTTTTCCCTAGTGTAACATTTTCAAACAGCATCTTTCACAGTCGTTGAATCTACTTCCTGGAGTGTCAGGATGTATGTGGAAGGGGTATTTCTGTACAGTTAGGAGCAGGAATCTCATTTCTGGTGCAAAATCCCAGCTAGAAATAAAGGTCTTGAGGCCTTAAACCCATTTTGTCATGGCCTCATAAAATTTCTTGAGTAAGTCTCCTTGTATTTGGAATATATTGGTCTTGTACTGGGAATGTCCAATACCCTTGGTTCCTTTCACTAGCTGTGCCCTCTCTTCATTCTTCTCTTATCTCTGCAAACAGAGACATGCCACCAAAAGCAATAATGCCCCCCCACCCCAGCTTTGACAGGGCTGATGGTGCTGAATCACCACAAGGGAATATTACATGGCTTTATATTTGTGATTTATGAAGACTGCACTGTATGGGTTTACAGCCTAATCTGTGCACTCACTGCTCTGCAGGGAGCTGTAAAGAAGAAAATCATGTAATAAAAAGCCTTCTGGTCCTGACATAAAATTCAGCACGATAACTCTCTGCATGTGACAACTCTTCCTTCTTTCTTTTGCCCACATTTTTATTGTGTGGCACAGTTACCAGGATCATTAAATTCAGTGTCTGAAGGGCAGCTAAGGCTCCTCAATGCTGCAGAGCAGGGAGAAAGGCTGGAAAAGAGCTGAACAGGTAGAAATTCAGGACTGCTGTCCAATCATGGGAAAGGCAAGAAGTATTTACATTCTTCTCCACACACACTTAAGGATGACTAAAACATTGGGTTTGTGAGTGTCTCCCTAATTTTTTCAGCCTTCTCTTCTGTTTCACAGTGTAGTGGTTATCACATTCGCCTAATTTTCATTTTAGTGGAATAGGATTAAAAGAAAAGCAAAACAGGTTCAATTCAAAATAGAAACAGTTAGATTTATTAACATACAGTAAAGGTAAACAAACAAAAAAAAACCAACTACGAAACCCTCTCAAAAACAACCCCTCTTCCTCCCTAGCAACAATCTACTTTTCCACGAAAAAACAATGCAAAGGGACAAAACATCAGAACTCTTAAGTCAGCATCACTTAATAAAATAGTCTTTCATTCAGTCTTTTGAGAGAGACAAGTCCCTCCTGATTCTTCTGGTAACTTTCCACAAGAGACACAGTCTGTTTGTGACTTCCAGCTTCACTAACGCAGCCCGCCCGACACTGCATCATATGAGCCTCCCAAAAATGTAGCTTTTTATATGACTACATAAGGGCTTGTGGATTTT
>WBMY01014127.1:78972-129893 GCA_013397315.1 Donacobius atricapilla
GGCTCCCGGGGCCTCCCGGGGCCTCCCGGGGCCCAGAGGCCCGGGCCCCCTCCCGGCCGCTGTGTTACCTCATGGTTCGGAGTCCCGGAAAGAGAGCGGGTCTCCCAAGATTCCTGTTTTTAAGCGGTGTCCCAGAGGGTGTACCCCTTTTACCTGATTGGCCAGCTTAGCTGTTAGTTCTAAAATGGATTAACAATTGGTTTTTCTTATCATTTATGCTAAACCAATACACACAGTTTCATGGTTTGGGTTTTTTCTCACGCTTTGGATCTGTAAACACCAGCCAGTGTTTTCATAACTTCAAGGTAGTTTTCATTCCTGTTCTTAGAGATATGGACAGCTGATGGACAGTTGTCTTGACCAATGGGATGGGGAGAGGTGTCAACCTTCTCCCCCAATCCCTGGCCTTTGTAGAAATACTATATAAGAGAGTCAGATCTTTTAAAATAAAGTCAGTTCTCAGTTCATTCCTTCTGATCAAAGTGTGAGTGTGTGTTTGTGTGTGTGATGAAGAGCATCATGTGAGTACTCTCCTGTCTGTGTCTCCTAGCCAACTTTAATAGAAAATATAATGCCAGCATTCTTTCAAGGCACAGACGCAGGTGAGTAGTTCTGCCTTTGTGACTTGAAAAGTAGCTTATTTCTTCAAAGAGCAGAAAAATGTTGGCAGCAAATACCTGGAGCCTCTTCTCTCCCACCATCAATTTCTCCTTCAACAGGACAAAAATTAAAAAAAAAACCCAACTAATTTTTCAACCTAAGAGGTCTTTCCAGACTTCAAAAATCTTCCTTAGGATCAAATTTTAGTTCTGACATTTCTATGGGTTTTTTTAATAAAGAAATGGGAAAGAGGTGGGACTGATGATTACAAATCACTTTGCAGCTCTGGAAAACCTGCATTATGAGATAAGAGGTCTCCATTTCCCATAAATGGGTGCATTTAAGGCTCTAGGATTTAATTTCC
The DNA here is from genome assembly GCA_013397315.1 of Donacobius atricapilla. NCBI lineage: Eukaryota > Metazoa > Chordata > Aves > Passeriformes > Mimidae > Donacobius > Donacobius atricapilla. The sequence goes on from WBMY01014127.1 coordinate 79,937, forward strand.
TACTTAAGGTCTATATTTTGTTTCTGAGTAAGGGGACAGATCAAGACTCCAGGCTGGTTCCTTCTGAATTATTCTTGATATCCATGAAATGGTCTATATTTCATTTGCTTTTAGGTATGATATTCATTTTGTATGATTTCTCACTTCTTCACACAACTTTTGTGTCCTTCAACTGATAAAGTCACATGAGATCTCCATCACAACAATTTGTATTGTGTTTGTGTTCACTTAGTCTGATGTCATGTTTATAATATTTTGGTGAGTTTCCTAGATGGTGACCCTACTGCTTTTTAGGATTGCAGAGACCAAGTCTGCATATTTTTAGACCGATATTTAGTTACTTTGTGCTTGGCTTTTGTTTTATTAACTGCCCTATACTCTGAAAATAATCAGTAGCCTCCTCCAGCAGGAAGAGGACTTTCAGGGTTTTCTTAATACTCAGTAGATCTAAAGTGAATATCTAAGAATAGTTACAAATGCATTCTAAGAGTCTGTGTTGATACATTTCTGGCCATCAAAAAGGGTTTGACAGCTGGTCCAAAGCAGAATGTTTCCTTTTTTTGACCCTCCTTGCAGAAAAAAAGAACTTAAATCCAACAAACAACACTTCAATAAGAATACACTATTCAAAGGAAAAATAAATGGAAACCCAAGTTTGCAGCTAAAAGGCTCCATGTCTCCATACAGCATTGCTACAAACTATTTTTTATTTGTGTTCTTTAGTGGTGGTAGGAGTCCCTGAAGAGACATCCTGGAGCTTCCTGGCCATGGAGCATCCTGGTGGAGCTGTCTTTGAGCCACATCACAACAGAGAATTGGAACAAAAACATTTCTCTTTTCTCAGAACAGTTTTACACATCCCTTAGAAAATTTTCATGGGAGCTGTCCCGTTCTGTCAAATGTCATAGTATAGCCAAACAAACATAAAACACATGGAGAAAAAAATCCCAGCCAGGCCCTGCTGGTTGTTTCTGTAAATCTCAGGTTCTGCCTTGCAAGTTTACTGATGAAGAAAGGGCTGTGAAAAATTCCCCCTGGGATACTGGGGCCCTATATCTATGTCAGCTGACAGCTATTTCCTCCATTGAAACTTATCCATTTAGAACAAGAGCACTTTTAGTCCATGCTCTGCCAGCAGTCACAGTTATTTTAATCACCCCCTTTTGCCAGTTCTGGATCTTGCACATTGTTTTGACATCCTCTTCAACCAGATCATGAAGCAAACAGCTGCTTTCAGAGCACCCCTATCTGGAAGGTTGCTCCAAATTACAGAAAGCAGATCTGTTCATTAAAATTTAAGATCTGTCATTGACTATGTCAGTCAGCCTGATGGTTCTGCTGGGATCTTCACAGCACAAGGGAATGAACAAAGTAACAAAACAAAAAAAAGGGATATGAGATATCTAAATTATTATTTTTCCATGGCAACTTTCCTTGAAGACTGGAAGGCTGTTTAGAGGAAATAGCTTAGTGTACTTTCCCAGCCTTTTTACACTTCCCAGGGTATGTTTTCCACTGATGAAATTCTGCTGTCCCTTCAACTGTACATTCTTTGATGTTATACAAGCTCATTTTTCCACTTCAGACTTGCTGAGGAACAGCAGTACTGCTGAAGGAGCAAGCAGTGATCTTTAGCCTTTTTGGATCCCAAAGAGTGGTCTCTTGGTCTGTGTTCACTGCAAACCTGGCAGCATTAGAGATGAGATTTCCAAGGATTCATAGCAAGACATTTGTCATGAGAATGCTCTAGTCAATCCTTACTTCAGTACCAACAAAGTAACATGAACACTGGATTTTGTTTCATAAAACAGAACCACAGAAATAAACTTGTCTGGAGGTGTTCTGTCCTTGGACCACCTCAGGTCTGTTCCACCAAGGTCTCTAACATCTGCTGCAAATGCAAAGTCTGCCTTCCCCTCCCCTTCCTCAAACTTCTTGCTAATTTTTTGGTTCTCCTACAAGGATATCTCACTTCTGCTGTCTCTCAGAAGGATCTCCAATGTGGAATTTGATGGGTTTTTTGACCCACACTTATCCAGACCTCTTAAAAGAGTTGGTGTATATTAGGTTCTGCCTCTCCCTTTGTCTGCTGTGGGAAGATGTCCTCACCTCTATGTTCATGGAAGGAACTTGAGAAACTCTCTCTATGCCTCCACAAACCAAGGACATGGACAAACCCCAGTGCAAGTTAGGCTGGTGCTTTACCACATCTGTATCCTCTCCCAGCTGTAGTTGGGCCTTGTCACCCAGTTTCCTTGCTCTGAAGAGCTTCATTTCCACCCATTTATGGTGGAATACCAACCACAGGAAGAGCAGGTCACCCAGGCTTGAATCTGGGGCTGGGGGGACCACAGCTGTCCTTGGCCTTGCTGTGCGACCTGAGATCTTGCTTTGCCCCTGAGCTTGCACTCTGAGATGATGGATGCAAAGGACTGATCACATTCTTTGAAGCAAGACCCCTGACAAGGCGTGGAAGTGTTCTTGCAGATGTGTAGTGGAAGATGGGGTGGAGAGCTGGTACAGGCACTGAGAGGTGCCTCGTATCTGGCTGCTGTTGCTACCTGTGTGTCTTTCCAGCAGAAGAGTGTTGCTAAGTTCCCCATGCAGCCCTGGAAGCCTGTCATTCTCTGCGTGGGTGGATGTAAAAAAGCTGTTGCAGAAAGTTTCAAAAGCAGCTCAGCAGTGAGATGAGCTGCAGCTCAGGCCCATTTGCAAAACACAGATGCCACCTCCGCTCTGCACGGGGATCAGCTGACACTGGCAGGAGCAGTGCCATGTCTTCAACTGCTCTTGCAATTTTTTTCTGTTCTTCACAAAAACTATTTGGCTCAAAATATAGGTCAATCAATCAGGATCAAGGCAAGGGCAGGATAACACACCTACCACCGGCCCCTGGTGCTGCAGAGAAAGGCTCAGTTTCTGGCTTTCTTACAGGATTGGGAAGGTTGCTATGGAATGGGGTAAAAGTCAGATCTGACCAAGTTCTCAATGCTTTTCTGAATCAAAGCAGCCTTGCCAGCCCACTCTGTTGCAAATACCTTTACATTCTGTTGAATTTGCCAAGAGATTTTTGAATAGAACATACAAATGACAATAAATTTCAAATTCCAAAAAAGTTAAAGGCCACTCAGGATTGCTGCTTGAGTTCTCCAGCTATTTATTCTTGACTCTTCACTGTAGCAGGATCTCTTGTCTTTCTTCTTATCATCTCCTTTCCCCTTCCCAGTGCTCTTTGGCACATTGTCTAATACTGAGCTGGAGAAGAAAGTTTCAGTCTGCAGTCCTGCCCAAGAGGGGAGACAGCACAGAGAAGAGGTGACGCCCACTCTGGAGTCCCACACAGAAGTTAGGTGCACATCACTGCCAATCTATACTGCTGCCCAGGGCTGCCAAAATCACCAGCAGTTGTAGCTGTTCCACACCACTTTCCAGATATGTCAGGAGGCCTCTTGGCTTCAAAACTTCCCCTTTCCTGGAACTCCACTCCTTCCCCATCATACCAGATGTCTCTGGACATTTGAAAGCCCTCTTTCTGGATGGTGCTTGCCAGTGGGAGGTATTTGATTACATTCCCTGAAAGTGGATACTTTTCTTCAGCCCCCAGCATGCAGATGCCACAGAGCGCGTCTTAAATCTGTCTCGGTAGCAGGTTTGAAATATCACCGAGACATTTACTGAGGGAGTCAGGGACAGAGTCCTGCAGTACCACTGCCATCAGGAGTGGCAGAGCTGTGCCCTGGGAGAATGATTTCCTATCTCTGCATGTTTTTCTTATGATGCAGCTGTTGGCACAAGAAACCAAGAAGTCATTTCAAATGAGCAGGAATAACTACTTTTGCAACAAAGAAATATCTCCTCCAGGAACAGACAGCTTTTCTGTAGAGGGAGATAGAAATGTAATTACAAGTGCAATATATCTTTCCCTTAGAATATTTTTGGGGTTGGCATTCTTGCCACTGTGAGAACCTCCTCTCTGAGCTGAAGGGCAACAGAAGGCCTCAGAGGGCCACACTGTAATAACATTTGCACCCTGTTCCAAAAAGTGTTGAGGCCTTCTGCAATTTTCCAGTGGAAGAGAGAAGTGTGGACAGTTAACTTTATGTCACTAGGATGCTCTTGATAACATCTGTGTCTCTTTTACTGCCACCAGCATTTGTCCAGGAAAAGGGTCCTTATTTTCCTAGGAGCTCTACAAATCAAAGATCTTGGAAATATTAAGAAAATGCTTCAGCCCATCCCTTAGGACTTACAGTTAAAAAAAATGAGACACAGAGAGGGAGAAGAAGGCGACAGTATGCTGATCACCAAGGCAGACAGTTGTTTTAGACCTCTGGCAGAGTAGCTGCCATGAAGTCATTAATCACTGAACAAATAATTAAAACTGTTGTTTATTAATATTTCAGTGGAATATTTTTGGAGAGGATGTATTTCAGTCATGAAACATGTATTAGCCCAGTGAGGTGGAGACATGACAGGGAAAGACAGAGGGCAGAGGAAGAGAAGTGAACAAGCAATTTCTTAATTAATTAATCATCAAATCCTTTTCCACTTGTATGACTTCATGCTGAAGTCCTCTGATGGACGAATGCAACAGTTACATCAGACCAGGACAGGTTTTGGGTGTCGCTGAGTAACTCTCCTTTTGTAGCTCCACATCTGTACTGTGGAAGATACTTAAGCATTCACACTGTTTATATCCTTGCATCCAAACTCTCACCTTGCTCGACTTGCTGCCATCTGTGGATGGGGCCCGCCATATTCTGTAGCCTTTTGTGTAAACTGCCGCTGAGTGAATCAGATGAGTCTTTATCTCCACAAGAGGTAAGAATCACACTGAACAATTGAGAACTTAGTCCCCAGAGGCAGAGCAGATCTTCCTTCACTACTGTGCTCACGGGAACCCACACAAGAGATGGATTTTAAAAACAGCTTGGCATTGGCTGCCCTTTCCATCTGTTCCCAGCTGGCTGAGGTCTTGGGAAAACCCTGGCACAAGCAAATTCAAGAAATGTATCATGTGAGCTGCCAGATCCTAAGACACACTGATTCCTAGCCTTCCCCAGGCTGAGGTGAAGCCCATGACTTGTGTACTTTCAGTGGCTCAGCTGATAGATGGACATTTTTGCTGTGGCAGTTTGGCATGTGGTCACTGTCAGGAAAAGTGACATCCCATATTTAACAAGGAAGGAGAATCTTCAGCTGGGTTTTGCAGGAAAAGCAAAAGCAAAGCTGAAGCACTCCTCTTCCCGCCCGTATGTGATGGAGTGATCTTGGACATGAGAAAGCCCAAACAGACATACTTACGTGTGGAAGGATATTTCCTTCCTAGATGCTGCAATCCTGCCAGATGCCCTGAGTAGTACACCCTGCTCCCCATACCTTAAAACAAAGGGACTGGATAAGAAGAAGCAAAATCCTTTCAACATGAGGGTCTGCCCTGATCCGTGAGGTTTGCATTTGACAGGATGAGTCCTCTGCTCAGCCAGGGTGACCTGCCAAGGGTTTTATCCCTCTTCACATAGTGCACTGTATGGATCGGCTGCTCCTGCAGGAAATGTGTTCGTACATTCCTGCCCCTCCCCAGCCATCCCCTCGGTATAGGATGTGCAGGCAGGGTCACAGACAAACAGCCCTACACACAGGGAGCTGTAGCAGCTGCTACTCGGGCTTGACCCACCTGCTGCTAGACAAGCCAACAGGCTGGAGAGCAGAACTCTTGATTCGTGTTACTAATTTCTTTTGGCATAAACATCCAGGCCAATTAAATCACAGATGAGGACACATTTCCTATATGTGTGCAAAAGAATGAGAGGGAAAGAGAAAAGAAGCAGACTTCATGGTTTTGTTTGTATACACTGGAATAATTTTATAATAAAAAACTTGAGCAGGTTGTTGATGACTACTGAGAGGAACAAAGAAAGATCCTCATTAGCAATCTCTGCCTCTCCCTGTTGGGCAATGAGGACTTATGTTTGTGTGCTAATGGGTTTTCACCAAGGAAAAACCCAGCTCCTGTGCAGCAGTTTGTTAAAGGGAGAAGAGACCTGGGATGGCCTCTGTCTTCCACCAGTGATGATCAAAGCAGCAAATATTCTGACTTGGGGCTCTGGGAAGAAAAAATGAAGTGGTCCCAGAATGCCAGTGTAGGAAGTACTGCTGCACTTCTTCATCCTACTCCTTTCTCTTAGTACAGCAGTAGATTCAGGGACCAAGGCTGCATGGAGAAAACAATACCATGAGGTAGCTACAGCAGGCGTTGCTGAGATGCTGGATGAAAAGAGCACCAGAGTTAGAGAATCCTTGGAGATCCATGCCTCAAGGCAGTTTCTTCCTGAGGTGAAGAATAGAAGCTGACTCAGGCATGATGGAGGCACTTTAGCTGGATGTTCTTGAAATCATGGAACTTAAACCAGCAGCTCTGTGCTACAAGAACTGCAGGACTTCCCTCCTTTACTCTTTTTCTTATTCCCTTGCAGTTATTGGGTCTTTCTGGTCTCCCTGTGATGCAGACAGGAGACAAACTGTTGGGAGGAGCTGTTCTTTGTACTCGGGCAGGTGGCTCACTCTTCAACAGCATCTTTTCTGGAGAACTGCCCTGATTTATCACCAGCTTTCTGCCTTGCTCACTGTGCAATGGAAGGATGGGTAAAGCCTTTCTGGCTGGCTCTTGGTGCTGCTGGGCTCCTTACAGCTGCACGCCTGGCTGTCTTCTGCACACCTACAACTCAGCTCTTCTGTGGGGGAAGAGATAAATCTTGAATGACGCCCACACTCGTTCAAACCCTGCCCATTGAAACCCAGCAGTGCCTGCCTCTAAGTGCTGCAGTTGTAGGAGGGAGGGCTTTTGTTTACAAGAGATTAGGGGCTGGTATCTGATGGCATAACAACTTTGGGATGTGTTTCTGCTGGAGAACATGGAGTTCTTGTCTTGCAGATGCTGAGTCATAGAAAAGGCAGAGCAGTAATTTCAGGGTGCTGACAGCTTAACACAAGGTTAGATCTTCAATTTCCATGCCAACAGCACTAGTGATGCATAGCAATTAATTGCTCCAGGTCAGCTGATGAGCTTTTCCCATTGTGAAAAATGGGATCTTGTTGAGTCTTCCTGTACTGAGTACGGAGTTGAAACCAGAGATTCCAGAACATGTGCTCCAGTTTCTTTAGCCCATAGCAGTGCCTGCTACTGGCACTGGTAGATGCTAATGGGTGTCTTGCTATGGTGCCTGTCTTATGGAACATTATTTTTCTCCTCATTCTTTCTTTCCTCATCCAAGGATGGTTTTGGAGACTAGGCAGGAAGGATGCCAGATATTTTCTTTGTACAGCAGTGATCACACTAAGTAATGCAATTCTCAGGTCTCCCCCACCGAATGAGCATCCTGGACAGGAATAATTTCCTTAGCGTCTCCTTCTCAGCTCTGTGTTTTCCAAAGTACACCCTCAAGTCTGCAGTCAGCAGCAGAGACAAAATATCCCCGAGGTCCAGAACATCTCTTCCCAGGAGTTTATTCACTTAAACCTCCCAGCCTCAACAAGAGGAGTTGATTCCTCAGTAGGATCACATTTATGCAGAAGAAACGTTTTGACTACTGAAAAGCAGTTAAAAATTGAATGCTTAATCACCCATATTTTCTGTTGCTGCTCAGAGGGAATCCCAGAGCTTTGAGACACCTGAAACATGAATTTCCTGACACTCAGCTGGGTTTGCTGCTGTTGGCTGGCTGGGAGCCAAAGTCAGGAGGCAAGAAAATGCTGACTCTGAGAGCAGGCAAGTGCTGCTCCTGTTAAGGAATGGTTGTGGGTATGGAGAGAAGGAACTGAAGCTCCTGGGGTCCTACTTTTTTTTGTGGATTGGGCTTTGTAGTGCCAAGCTTGGCACTTCCTGTTTGCCTTGGAGACTTCAGACCGCCAGGAGTTTTCTGGAGTTGAATTTGGGGCTTTCTGCTATTCATCTGTCTCCTTTCTATCGTCATCTATCTTCAGTGTTTCCTACTATGTCAAATGCATCCCTCTGCCACCAGATCCAGATTAACTGAGTCCTTTTCGTCTTGACACACATTAGTAAAGCTCTTTGCACCTTTTCAAAACCAAAGTCTTTCTTTGCAAGGAAGACAAGCCTTGTTCATATCCTGCTAAGTGATGTATTGCAGAGCTGGCTGTTACAAAAAGCTCAGCACAAACTGATTTGCATCTTAAAGCAATACAATTAAACCAGCAAATATTCTGTGTAGACAGTTTCTGTATCCTAGTGACCCTATGATTAGTTAGATTTCTCTCCAATTGATGTTAAAATAAAAGTTTAGTGGAATCCACATACCTTGCCTGAGTTCGCTGAAGCCACCGTCTTTCCTTGCAGGATTTTTCCAGTAAGAAGTGTGTAAAAGATACAGATCCATCTCTAGAGGATCTTCCAAGCTCAGAAACAATGTGATTTTGAGCCCCATTTTGTAATCATTTTGGAAAAAATGTTAATTCTTCCATTATATCCAAAGGAGAATTTGGTCTCAGACCTTCAGAGAAAATTTCCAGCTTTTCCTAGTGTTGTGATCCAGTGGGCGAGAGATGCCTGCTTGAGTTAATGCTCAATAATACCACACGCTACAGTCAGTAACACAGATTTTTAATTAATAGTATATGTGAGGTAGAGAGATATGAAGAAATAGAAAAGATGAGGGAGTGAGATCAAGAGAAAGGTAATCACCACCTGTGGGTCCAGAAGCATCCTGTTGGTCTTTCTTCACCTTTATTGGTGGGGCAGGGAGGAGGGTTCCAGAGAGTTGTTTTTCTGGGGATTCCACCTTTTCACAGTCCAAATTCTGTGTATCCATGGAGCACAGATGCCATTCCCATCATTTAAGGTAATCACACATTGCTTCCTTTCTGACATCATGCCACAGAGGGAAGTTTTATCCTAATCAGATACATCCTTGGGCCTGGAGTTAGCACCTTTCTGTGATGAACTTCTGCGGCCTGTGCTTATTTCAAGTTGCCACTGTGGTAACTTATCTTATGGCAAGTTCCTTCCATGGCCTTGGACAGTGTTGGGAGACAAGGAACTGTATTATATCCTTACACCTGGTGAAAGGGAAATTGAAGGCAGCCTGCTAATGTTAATTCAGACAGGAGTCTAAGTGGGATGTATTCCTGCTGAACTTGTTTGCCTGGAAAGAGTGCTGCAGGATCATCAGGCTCTTAATTATCTGCTGTTCTCTCCAGTTATAAAGCAAATTGACTAAATATTATGGCCTAGTGAAGAGATGGTAAAAACACTCACAGCCTGTGGCTCTCCTTGCCCTTAGCATTTTTTCTGATGGATTAAAAGTGCACGGAACCCAAGAACAACTTTTTCTCAATATTTGTCAGGCATTTTTTCTCATATCCCACTCACCACAATCCATGGAGTATGGTTATTGTTCCCTGTTAATAATCCTTCTGGTCATAAAGTTCCTTGTGCCTGCCTGCTGAAGCCAGTTGTATCACTTATGCTGTGTCTCTGTATGCTGTAGAGAGGGAGAAAAGTTCAGAAAGTGCTGTTCAGAAAGACCTCAACACATGAAATTGGGAGTAGACAAACAATGTGACACAGATTACACATAGGGAAATTATGGGTCGTTGTAATAACAAAAAAAGTACCTGGGAAAGCTACTGTGACCAACAAATGAGTGAATCTTACCTCAGGAGTTCTTAGTCTTATCGCAAAAATCATTAATATGGTAGGGGACTTTATCATTTCTAGAGATTTAGTTTCATTTCTGGAGGGACACCTGTGGGTGAGGAAATTGATGAACTAATTCTCTGATCAAATCTCTTCCTGTCAGGAAGAGAAATCATCCCAGAGACACTTTTAAAACTACACCTGTTGTCTTTACCTTGTTCTTCCCCAAAATGTGGCCCAGAGTGTCCTAGGCAGAAACTCCCATATTCTTGCCTGTTCCAAGGGTGGGAGGTGAGGATCGAGGACTAAGATCTTCTCTGCCAGCACTGAGCAGCATCCTCCACCCTTTCCTGTGCTGTGTGACTCATGCTGGAGGGAAGAGACGTGGTTATGAATGTAAAGTACACACTGACATGGACTTCCTCCCATTTGTAATGGGAGGAAGGGGAGGGAGAGGACAGAAGGAACCGCAGGGGAAAAAAAAAAAAAAGACAGGGCTGGTTCCCTCTCATTTGGTACTGTGGACATACTGCAGGGAGGAGCAGTAGGTTTGGATCAGGACAAAGAGAATCTACCCTCTATATCAACCTTACATAAGTTAGAGGCAGAAAGAGATGAATGCAGCTTTCCCTAGAACCTCCCTCTAGCAGGGCCCTCAGCAGAGCCGTAACGAAGTTCATCACAAGGTTCTAAAAGCCCTGCTTTTCCTTGTGAAATGGAGAGGAGACTTTCTCCAGGCATATTTGTGTATAAGCAGATTGTGAATAACACCTTGCAAAACTTTGTACAACAGCCAGAACTTGTAAGTCTTGGAATTTGTATGTGTAAACTGGGCTTCCCACCAGGCATATTTTTCAAATTTTCTTCTCTTTCATCACAAAACATCTGCTTGAGGGCTAGAAGCAAATGGAAGGGCAAAATCATATTCTTTACCATAAACATCCAAATTCCTGTATATGCCAGGAAAAGAGAATTGCCTTTGTATCTCAGGCTGAGGTCTCATTCTCTCCAGTGCAATCAAATGAACAGCTGTTGAGCTGTTGCAGTGGAGCTTGTCTAAAAACATCTCTCTGCATTCTGCTCATTCAGGTCTTTTATGCCTGCTGTTCCCATTATTGTGCTCTTTTTCCAAGTGTTGAATTTTCACTCAGATAGTTTTAACTCTACTCAAAGACACAATCAAATGCCACAGGCAACACCAGCCAGGGGCTAAATCATGTCTTTGCCTATGCCATGTTTTCAAATTCCAGCAGAATACTTTGATACCAAAATGATCCAATGGCTGAAACACAGATTTTATGAAAGTTGAACATGCAAAAGAGACAAACTCATGCTGGTCTTCATTTACACCCTCATCCCCCCATTCACGCTCTATTCTCCTGAACCTTTCATGGATTTCCAGAGATATATTTTTGTTCCCAGTATATCTCCTACCAACACAGCATCATTTAATTTGGTGGTAGTAGAAGTACCATTTCTCAGGCCACTGCTTTTCACCTGCCGCATTACTGTTAAGGAGCTTGGCAGGAAATTGTAAAGGCTGGAAGTTAACATGATACTGCAAGGAAAACAAGGAGATGCTCACAATGCAGGAAATGTCACTTGAAAGGCTGGATGAAGAAATATCAGATTAAACTACAGAGGGACTTAAACTGTTTGGATCTGTTTGGAAGTACCCACATTTGAGGTGAGACCTGCTCCCCATTGTTTCCTCAGTAAGTTCCAGATGGAGAAAGTCTGTTTAAGAGTCATGTCCATTCCCTGGGCCATCCTTCCAGCAGAAATTACAGAAACTTCTGGAAGAGCTCTTTGCCACCACAGGTGGAACTTCCCATTATACCGTGGGCAAAATGGAATTTTCAAATGCCTGGCAGAGCAAAGGACAATTTTTCCTTTATTTAGTTCAAAATTTCTGCCTATGGAGCTGTTTGGTTGGGCTGCATAGTCCCTTTGATGCTCTCCTCAGGACTGAAAACCATTCTGCCGTGTCCCAATCCCTGTGCTGAGTGTCTGTCAGACTCATGCTTTCCCCAGCTGACTGGCACCTCCCTGCTGGCATTGTCAAGGTCCAGAGCCAGATCCTGACTTCACTCGTTACCCATCCATGTCTTTAGCAAAGACACTGGAGTCTTTTTCTCACCATCAGTGGAAACACTTGGTGTAAGCCTGAAGGTGGAATTACTGCCCAAGAAGTGGAGGTCAGCAGAAGTACAAGTTTTGGCAAGTTAAAAAGAGGAGATACAGTGTTTGACTACAAGAAAGAAAGAAGATACAGTAGCAGAAGCATCATCTGTATGAGCTACTCTTCATTTTGTGCCATTTTTTTTACATGTCACTTGAATAACTAAAACTCAGAATCTGGCCAGTGGCTGCATGGAGCCTGCACATCCCTGGCCTTTGTGACTCTTTGTTCCCGTGAAGTGAAAAGAAATCCTTTCACCACCTGACCAAAGGGGTCAGGATAATCTCTTCTCCTCCTGCATGGAGTCAGTCCTGCTCTCCAGCCTTGAGGAGATGAGGTAATTAATTAATAATAATTAATAATTGTGATCAGCGTGTTTCTTGTTTCCAGATACTGCATACCAGAAGGTATTTTGAGAATATGATGTATGAGTCACTGTGGGATGCAGCAGAATGTTTTAGCCTTGCAGCTTGGAGGTACATTATTCATCTTCTTTCAGCCTATAAAACACGCAGCCCAGAGACACCCTGAATATGGTCTGCAGAAGCTCAACTTGAACGTCCAGGGAAGTTCCTTGAAAGTGTTCCTTAAAAAGACATTTATTTTTTTAGTTAAACAAAAGAAGATAATCCTTCCAGATCTCCTCCCAGATCTCCTGACCCCTTCTTCTCCCACCCCTCCTCACTTTTCTGGCTTACTTCCAAAGCCTCTAAAGAGAAGACTGATTGGCAGCTAGTATTTGCAAAAATCCCTGTTTTCAGCCTTGTAGCACCCAACCTTCCTCACAGCCTGTGCCCCCTGCTCCTATTCAAAGGCTGCATTAAGTTGTTATATCCATCATCTGGCTGCCAGCCACAGCCTTGCCAAGAAAGGGAAGAAGTGAGTAGACAGAAGTACTATAAAACTCCACAGATAACACAATTTTGATCAGAAAAAAAAACACCAACTTGTGCAGCAACTTTCAAGCACATTAGAAATGGCTGAGACACTTGTTGTTGAGACACTTGTTATTGAGACATGTAGCTTGATGAGTCTGTAGTGAATTAACTCTTGTTGGTAGAGCTTTTGGGTCTTCATTCTTGCACCAGTCCTGCCTACACTGTTCTTGGAAACAGATGTTGCTGAAAAAGCTGTGGAAAAGCTGGTGTATCTGGATGTGATTTGGCTCTCTGATCTACACAAGACATTTCTTGATCTTATGGATTTTGCCAAAGCATAGACATCTCTCATGGAAAACTCAGCAGGATGTAATTTCTTTGTGTCAGATATGACTTGGGACTGTTGGATTCATCCCAAAACCAAGGGACTTTCTCAAAGTAATCAAAACCACCAAAGAGCTGATCCCTGTAAAAAAAAAATCAAGAAAAACTGTTAATTATTTGCTAGATGCTAAACTATTATTTTTGGCCCCAGCTGCATTTTGTTTGGTAAGTATTTTCAGATCCTTTTAGCTTAAACCTGCAGAAATGCTATAATTTTCATATAATGATGTTGAGTAGCAATGTGAGGGTTTTGTTAATTATGTAATAGCATCAAAGACTTCTTATTGCTAAACAAATTCCTTCAAACTACACTTTCACAGATGAAAGCTGGTTTCTGTGTGGTTGGTTTCTCCATCTCAGTGTAAATCTTTCTGACTGGAATAAAGAAGAACTATAAGATTGTCCTTCCCATGTGCCCAATGCATTCTGCTGTTAAAATTCCAAATAGGAGGGATTTAATTTTCCTAAACCACAAAATATGCATTCAGTTAAGAGGGAAAAGAAAACATTCAGATTAGGTAATTTGTTGGAAACTAGAATTTCTGTGGAGGTGCGGGTGTGTTCCCCAAGCAAAATCTCTCTGTATCATAATGTCTGGAGCTGCATAATTCAGAAACTTAATGGCAGCACATGACTAATACAAGATATCTGGTTTTGGCTGGGTGAACATTTTAACAAGAAATTGGATTTTCACCATAGATCCAATCCTTTCACCAAGGTCAGGGCTATTCTCAAAGAGTTCATCAAGGGAGAAAACCCTGTTCTTTTTGAGAAGGGTTGTTGCTATGCTGAAGATCCTATCAGGAAAAAGGCTACTAGTATTTGAAAAACCAGTCTCCTGATCCTTTCGGGTCTTTTGACTCATTATTTTTGGCAAATCCAACCTCTTCTATTGAAGCAATCAAGATATACTGTCAAGTTTTCAGATTGTTTGACATTTTGACGAATGGTTTCTTTTCCCTTTGACTTCCCATCTATTTTTAGGTGAAGAAATGCTGGTTTAAAGCTTTACAAAGTTTCGTTTAAAAGAGGTCAACCCAAATGTTGCAGATTTTTCCCTTACATAAAGTGACATTTCAGAAATGCCAATTTCAAAATGTTCTATCATTTTTAAACTTTCCCTTCATTTAAGGGGGTTGAACCTAGGTTTATCCAAAAGTTCTGTTATAGTCATTACTGGGCATTTCCCTCAGTCCAACTTCAGTAAACAGGGACCTTCCAGATCAAGACTAGTTTTGTGGTAGGCACAGGTGCATGAGGAAAGTCTCTGAGGAGAGCTGAAGGACCAGCTCTATCTAAAGCTTTCTCTGCTTTCCTTGCCAACACTTTTAAGAGACCCTAACATGACCCCAAAAGGTCCTGGCATTTTTTAAGAAGTGATCTTCTTTTGAGTCTTTTGTGGTTCCAGACAAGAAGATCATGAAATCTTTGGTTACCCTGCTGAGAGGCTTTGCAAAGTGAGTAGGATGCCTTCTCTGCCTAAACCAAAGGATGTGACAGCAGGTGTGTAAACCTGTGTTATTTCTATCTTGCTGTTCTGAAACAGCTCCCTCCAGCCTGCAGTCTTGCCTGTATTGTTTGATATTGTTTCTGCCTGAAATATTCATAAAGCATTATGCTTAAAAAATTAGGTTGATGAATGAGAAGAGACAGTTCTCTTAATAAAGCCATTGACAGAAAGGCGGAAGCGTTTTGGTGGTTGCTTTTTGTTGGTGGGGTTTGTTTTTGTAATTTTTTTTTTAATCTGTGGAAGCTTGTCATTCAGCTGTAGCAAAAAAACAAAACCAAACCAAAAACAAACAAAAAACCCAAGGAAAAAAAAGACAAAAACAGAGTAGTAGGTGGCACTGAAGAAGAAAGTGTCCCAGCAAATTGATCATTTGTGGAGACATACAATTAAAGCGCTGAGGATTCCTCACTCACTGTAATGAGGAAACAAAGACTGTCTGAGAGCTTATGGAGCTCATTTGCTTATACAAGACCTGTCTTGTAGGTGACAGATCTCTTACTGCCTGCCAGGTGTCCCTGCTTGATACCACACCATGGTCTATAAAAGTAACACCCACCTTTGAGATGCTGCTGCTTCCATCACCATCTCAATTGTGCAAATGACCTCATTTGACTAAAAAATGTCTGATTGCCAGTTAGTTTAACCTGTCACATCCCAGGATCCTGTTTCAGCCAAGAAATTATAGTCACATCTTTAGGTAAAATAAATAAATATATGGCATTGTTGTTGTTGTATCTCTTGCAGACAAACAAAGCGGTAGCCAAGGGGGATTTCCACCATGCAAGCTCCAGCTCCCGGCGAGCTCTCTTCCTGGCTGTCCTGTCCATCACAATTGGAACTGGCATCTATGTTGGAGTAGCTGTGGCTCTTATTGCCTACCTGTCAAAAAACAACCATCTATGAGCCTCAGGAAAGAAGGAAGAACCAGCCAACCCGGCTCCTGCACTGCAGAAGTCCCCAGCACATCAGACTGCGTGTTTCTCCAAAAAGAGACAGACACTTTCTGGGGGCAGGTCCAGGATGAGATGGGCTTGTGCACTGTTATAGGGTGGGAAGCTGGAGGGGCTGGGGGAAGTTCCACCATTTGTGATGCACAAGTCTTGCTTATCTTCATCAACCCCTGTACAAAAAATGGAAAGAAAGAGCAAAAGAGAGACAAAGAATAAAAAAAAGGAAAAAAAAATAAAAGGAAGGAAGATGGGGGATGTGTGGAGAAGGGTGTTTTGCCTTTGCCTTCTTTTCAATATGGTGTTTACAAGCATCTGGCAAACTGAGCTGTTCTCTAACTACCTTTTTTGGTCACTTGAACTTTGCAGCCAGCATGAGCTTGTGCTTAATTTGCTTGTTAAGCACGGCACTGAGATCTGGAAAAGCATGGACAGCAACTGGTTCTCTGAAAGAGCAATATAAAAACAACTGGAAAAACATGGCTTGTTTTGTCTTTTGAACACAGGACTCATTTGCCTAAGAGTGAATCAGACACCTCAGCACAGAGTGGTATTACCTACTCTTCTTGTTGCGGGTAGGTTTCTGTGGAAGGAGAAAGGGAAACTAAAAACATTTTTACTTCCTTTCCTTGTTTTTGTATTAAGGTGTGCCCCACAGGCCCACTCAGTGAAGAACAGCTGAGGTTACAACCGCATGACTCAGCTCTGCAGACAGAATGCAGTTTCGAAGTAACATGAGACCCACAGTAAAATTAATTCCTCCATCCAGTCATATTGTGATAATGGCACTTAACTGTGGCATTATAGCTCATCTGGGCTGCTCCACCTTGCTGTGGAGACCTGCACAGCAGTCAGTGCAAGAAACCTGGGGAAAAATGCAAAATTAAATACTAGTAAGTTTTTAATTAAAAAAATCATGGTAAAGCATGGGAATTAACCTGAGAAAGGAATGCTTCATACATTTCTGGGGTCCTGCTCATATACAGACTGGTGAATATCACTCAGATCAGAAGCTCATAGCTCAGCTGTGCATCAGGGACATGGCATAGCCATGAAGAGACAAGTCTGTTTGCTAATAAGCAGAACAGCAGTAAATTATAGGGGAATTGAGCCTTGTCCTTACTTCACTGACTGAAAAGATACATTTATTTTCTTCTTTACTTGCTCCCCACACTCAGCTGGGTTTTTTTTGTCTTACAGACTTTCCAGAACTCAACTATTTTTTGTCTTACCATTTTGTCCCACCCCAGGGTGTATCAGCATAGACATATATATGTGGCTACATATATATACACACACACACAGAGGGGAAAACCATTCAAATCAATGACCATTTTATTATTCAACTGCCTCATGTTTTACAAACATGGTTTCTTTAAACAAGGATGTCATCAAAGACCATTTCCTCCAACTCTGTATTGTGTGTCATCTTTGCTCTGGGACAGTTTTTTTCTCTTGTTTTAGGTTTCCGTTATTTTGGTTTGAATTTGACTTCTTTTGTTTTAAGGGGGAGAGAACAAACACATGCAATCCTATTTTTCTGGTAGCTATACGGTTTATTAAAACACATGGTATACAGCTACTGGTGCTCTGTGTGACACTTTTTTGGGGGTGGATGTGAAGCATTAGACTGAGTGAAACTTGGCCCAGGACACCCAGTCCAGCTACCTCAAGACATGCTTGTGTGGACCATCTCATGCTCTCCCTGGACCCAAAAGCTTGTCCTAGTAACTGACAGGTTTTTTGGCACTGAATTCCCAGAACCACAGAGTGATTTCTGAGGGACAGGAGCTTACAAATCATTTAGATCTAACCTCTCTGCCATGGACAGGGATTTCATCCACACTGGATGGCAAATTGTTGGGCTACAAGCTAAGCCTGGAGACTGGCAATGTACTCCTAGTCCCTTCTGCATATGTATTATGCATAATTTGTGGGGAATCAGTCAGTCTTCCTCATGAAGCCTGAGTTTTGTAGTACATGGTATTAAATAAAAAATCATTGATTATTCACTTAAAGGGAAAGGAACTACTATTTCCTAGCCTTGATTTGAAGTTTATCTGGAGTTCAAAAAAATTAGAAAGCAAATACAGGTACTGTTAGGTCATTAAGCAAACCTAACAACAGTAATAGTAATGTAATTTTAAAACCAATCTTATAGTTGAGGACTCTGCCTTATGATCTTTGGTGATTGTGCTGGCTGAATATTAACCTGAGAGGCAAAAGCCAGCACTGGAGCTAGAAAAAACTTTCCCACAAGGGCAGCCTTAAAAATACCATACAGGTCCTTGCACCCAAGGAGCAAGTTGTTTTTTGTTTTTGTTTTGTTTTAATGCTATTTTTATGCTATTTTAAAACAGCGTTCCAAACACAGGGAGTTCAGCTTTCCATGTCCTCAGGACTCCCCAGTGAAAAACAAACAGGAGCAGCACCACTTGTAAAAGACCTACACAGCAGGAGCACTCCTGAAGTAGCGCCTGGCTGAAAGTTGATTCTCTTGTGCTTCACGTCCTGAAGCAACCCACAGTGTGACATGGAGCTGGCACTTGGAATGGCAGTCCAGGGTGGTGAGCAAGGAAGCTAAAGGGGGCTTGCATGCTGGGGAGGTGGACCTGGGCCTCGCTGCCCATGAGAGTGGGGATAAAGCTCCCAGTGATTGCTTTTGTGCCTTAGTATGGGTCCAGTTGCTGATTATCTTAGCTGTGGGTCACTGAGGACCTGAACAGGGTCCTGGGTATTCCTAAGAAAAGTGATGTTGGCATGGCCTGATGAAACATCTCTGGTTGGCAGAGCAGATACAATCATCTAAACATCTAAAATCCTCTAAGTCTATGGCATGAAGACTAGAAACTGCCACCAACACCCGTTCTCTCTGAGACAGCACCAGTTTATGCCGTGTGGTCATTCTCTCCTCATCCTTGGGGAAGAGCAGGAATGGTGCATATGCAGTGAGCTCCTCTGTTTGGATACAGGGACATCTTTAGTTTACAATAGATCTCTGCCATCACAGAGAGAGGAGAGAAACCTTTCTGAAGTGAGACCTTTTTGCCATATTGGCTCAGTGAGGCGGTGTTAAAGAAATGCCACTGGTGTCTTTAACCAGATGACAAGCTGTTGTGATACCTAAGATCAGCTGCAAGGAAAACCCCCAAACTGTAAAGTCCAGAGTCAGAAAGTTCCAATGTAATTGTATAATGTAGAATGTCATTGTGGATTAACCTCAAAAGATACATGAGGAGTGCTGGAGACTCACTGAGATGGAAGGAAAAAAATCCTTCTTTATCAAAGTCTTACAGTTCAAGGGAACAGAGACACACAGCAAAGAATTTGCTGGGTCAGAGACTAATATTACATCTGTCATCTGAGAGGATTTCATAACACCCTTGTACCTCCATTTTTTTGTTTTGTTTTGGTTTTTTTGGGTTTTTTTTTCATGCCTTCATTTGGGAATCTCCTAGCCTTGAGCATCTTTATAGCTCAGTCTGAAATTAATTTCTCCCATCATCCAGGCAATTCCCACCACAGAGCCAGCTTGCAAGAGCTCCCTGCTGAGGAAACAAGAGGGCGTATCTTGGGGACTTCACTGTACACCAAGGCTGGAACAGCAGAGGCAGTGACAGCCATCTTCTCTGGGCTGGCTGCCACACATCTCTCACAGTTTGGGAAATGCCACCTGCTGACTTGCAAAGGAAATTCAAAGGCAGCCAAAAACATAATGCAATTAAGTGCCTATGAACTTTACTGTAAGGAGGATATGAGAAAGGGCACAAAGAGAGAGTGCCCTCTGTTTTAGGTATCAGAGAACACAGACTCAGGCTGCAGAAAGCCCCAGCCATTGTTGGAACCTCAGCCAGAAGGCACAATGAGCCATGGCTGTGGAGGAAGTGTCTCCAATCTAAGACATCATTACACTTGCTTGAGCAAGGCAAGACGGCAGGATAAGAATCTGCAGAAGGGCTGCATCTGGGAGATTTCATCAGGGCAAGATGCAATCTAAATATTTATCCTTGGCTTAGAGAGCTTCAAATCCAAGACAGGAGGCAGAGGTGGAGATGGGCAACAAGAACCGAGTCAGTTTTCTCTATTAAACCAACCCAGCCTGTTTCAGCACCCTGCACCAACATCTCTCAGTATCAGCCAGCACAAAGGATGCTCTTTGCTGGCTTCATGGCTTTGCTCACAGATGCTGCTCAAAGCAGGGTCAGGCAGTCAGGTCACCAGAGCACTTAGTCCTGCTTCCCCTGTGCACGAAAGAACATTGGGTTTTGCTTCAGACATCGTGGCATGACTCAGTGCCACAGACATCAGGATCACAGCGCTTCCAAAGGAATGAGAGCAGGAGCTGCCAACACTGTTACAAGCTTAAGGTTGAGTGGTGAGAACAACATACATCTGCTATTTACTAATCATGAGGCAGCTCTGCTCCAAGCAATTGTCAGAAGGTGGGTGGTGCTTCTTCATGCCATCACATTTCCCTCTTTGGACATGTCCAAGTGTGCCTATAACCAGGTGATCTACACTTCAGGATCTGCAGGAGAAAGCAAAGGGGAGGAAAACGCATTGTGAGAGAGATGTTGTGAGGTGGAAGGTAGGAGAGAATCTGTCATTTGCTACATCCAATTTCTGAATGCACACAGCCAGAGTGCCATGTGACTGGGAAGAAAGCCACCTTCTCTTGGCTGATAAATAAGTGTTGCTTTGGTCAAAACCCTTCCTTGTTGCAGCAGATGGTGGTAGAGGAGTGCCACAACCTCCAGGCAGTGTCTCCACAAGGGACTTGCTTGGCGGTGCAGGGCACACACTCACACAGGCACACACACACACCCCCCAGATGTTTGTAATCCACTCCATAGCAAGAAAGGGAAGGAAGGGTCTTTGTTTAGGGTTCCACAGAGAGGCCTTTATGCTCATGAAGGGGTCTAGGGATGAAGACAGGGCACATGTGAGGGACATGGGTTTATATACAGGGTAGCAGGGGCGGAGTTGAGAACAGGGTCCAATGGGTGACGGGCAAAGTGGTGCAGAGGTAGGTAAGAGGGGAGGAGAGCCAATGGAGGAACAGGGGCGGATCAGGGGCAGAGGATTGCACCAAACGAGGACCAATGGGGCCTTAAGGAAGGGAGAACATTCTAGGGAAGGGACATAGAAGGGAAAAAGAGGAGGGAAGTCCAATGGGCCAACCAGGGAAATAGAACTGGGGTACATTTACATATCAACAAGAGAACTCTGGGAGAAGGCTTTATTGTTTTACCCTAACTTGAAGGAAGTTCCCTGATCTAGGGAATGACCCTCCAAGGGGGCATCAGGGCTTGCCTGGCCTCCACACTCCCTCTAAAGAATTTCCTTGCAAGTAACAGACTGAGCTTGAGCAGAGGAAAAACATCGGAAGTGATGTAACAGATAGCTTACAGTAGCCCTCCCTCCCCAAAACAAGGTCAGGTATTTGCATACAAATTCAATTTGTCCTTCCAGAACCTCTTGCAGACTCCTGCTTTCTTAGTGCTCTATAGTTACAGATACACTTCTATACATTTATATACATATATACAGGTACCTGTACACATACATAGCCATACTCACATATAGGCATATGTGAGACGCTGAGTGAGAAAGGGAAATCAACTTTGTTCTCAATCAAGGGGCAGGCTGCAATTTCAACAATAAAAATAGCAACAATGCTGCTCAATAACCACCTGCAGAGGGGACAGCAGGCTGAGAGCTGGACTTTGGTGCTTTCCTGCTATATTTTTGAGTCAGCTCTTTGCTGCTTCTTTTATCCCTTCTATCTTTGCCCACTGCATCTTTTGCTGACATTTAGTGGGGTCAAACTGGTGGCTGTGCTTGGAATTGGTAGTGGCACATCCTCAGGAGCATCTCCTCATCATTTTACAATGGAAAGGACACAGCCCTAGGAAGGCAGGCCTGGATCCAGCTTGGCCGTGGATTTAATCTCTGTCTTTTGCTAAGCCTTCAGAGCTCATCTAAGTTATCTACCAGCTCTCTGGAGTTATCCTGCCATCTAGAATATCTGGGATTAAAGATGGTGTTTCATGTATAGGACCCTAGAGTATCTGGGACTACATTTGTTTGTTCCATCCTAGAACCAATTTATCTATCATGTTTTTAGAAGACCTGCCATAGTCGTGGTGTATTCATTATTTTCTACTCATTTGAGACATACTCAAGGGGCAAGAGTGATCACAACAAATAAATAAATGCTCAAATGAGCCAGTATAGGCTAATATAGATCTTCTTTCTAAAACAACTTAATGAACCAACAGCTTGTATTATTACTATATTGTTGGAAACCAGTGGCAACCCACAAAACTGAATCATGAGTAAGTAACCCAAAACATCTCATTGAAGGCTGAACATGCTTACATACAAGAGTAAGACTTATAAGATAACACCTAACAGTGGAACTTCTGGAAACAGTCTGAAATGTGAACTCTCACCAGCAACATTCAAGGAGCTAGTGGCTTGTTGAAGCATCAAATAAAAAATAAAAGTCCAAGAAACCACCTGTTGAGTCAAGCACACAGAAACTTCAGATAAAATAAACCTTCTTGGTGGCACTCAGAGCTCTGAGGGGCTGGGTGCAGCTAGACCTTATTTCCATTTATTACCAATTCAGCACTATGGGCTTGGTCCTGTTCAACAAGAACTTTCATGATGACAGATTCATGAATAATGTGATTTACTGATACCATATGTCTGGCTGAATTCAGTAAGAACATCCAGAACCCAGATTCACAAATAGTGTGGTTTATTGAAGTTAAGGGAAAGCAGTCCAAGGTTGCCGGTGATAAATACACTAACTACAGAGTGTGTCTGGATACAAGGTATAGTAACAGAGACTTATTAGCTATATACATTAAAATATTTCTGGGTCTATTCCAATGCAGCCAAAGGCAAAAATCTCACCTAAAATAATCCCTTTTATGAGAGGAAGAGAAAAAGTCATTTGACCAACCTGAGCAAGCAGAGGTGGTTTTCTCCTGTTTTATTATTCCTTTTTTCTCTTCTCTTTTTCTTTGCTGTGAAACCCTCTCTTTTTTATGTAACAATTTTTAGTCCTTCCCAAAGAGAATGACAACTGTATGTCATAGGCTGGGTGTTGGTGACAGAGGTCATACATGTAAGGCATATCCTCTTTTCTCTTCATTTGCATTCTAAGGGGTGTGAGAGTTAATATCCAAATAACACCTAATGAGGGTCTTGGTTACTTTTCGTCAGCATTTATTGTTGATACAAAAAGTTAAATAATCATTTTGGTTCACCCCAGACATCATTCTGTTGTTAGCCCTTGCTCAAGACAGGTAAAGGATCAGCAGTAAGCCCTGTTCAGGTTTTTCTTGATCATCAGTTCATCACGGACTTCAGTGAACTCTGTATCAAGTGTGACAATTTACTACACCTCTTTTTTCCTGCTGCCCTCAAAAAAAGGAACCTGTTGGCATTAACTTGGCACACAGCAGCAATAATTTTGCGTTCGCTAAGAACATTTTTCATCACAAAATAACATTTAAACACAGGGAAGTTTGGCTGCAGAAGTGTTCATTTCAAGGACATTTTATAATTGAGAAAATAAAAAAGCAAAACCCTTTCACAATCACAGACTATTTCACACTGATGTTTTTGAGATGCAACAATAGGCACTTTCTTTTGAAATTATTTGCCTGAAATATTTGATACCAGTCCAAGAGCAGTTTGGTTTGCAAGAGCACGTTTTGAATTTTCTAACTGACTTCGACAGATCCAAACTGAAATAGTAAGAAACACTTCGTTTGTGTATTTTTGAGAGAACAGGCAAAGCACAATATTTTTCTGGTTTGAGCCAAGAAAAACTGCTCAGATTGCAGTATTAACCTCTCAGACATGAAGTCCCATTCACAGATTTTTATATTTCATTTTTCTGTAGAGGAATTCTCCATGGCCCTGTGTTAGTTGTCCTAAGAGCCTTTGCAGTTGCCTGCAGATTAGTGGGAGAAACTCGGAAGGAACCTACTCCTAAATTCCCAGGCCAAGGTGCAACTGGCATTTTGAGGAAGACACTGATGTGCCATCATCATTTGTCATCTCCAAGGGATTGTCAGCTGGGGGCAAGCTGAGGAATGTCACGTTGGCTGAAGGTTCCCTGCGTCTGCTTCTGGACTGGCATTTGGGAGGGACTCAGGGCAGGGTGTGAGAGGTCAGAATGGAATGTCTTCTAACAGCTGAGCTGCAGGCTCATGGACATGGCCCAGAGCATCTTTATAGGGTGCATTCTCGTTCTGTTTTGCAGGGGAGTACTCTTGAAAATAGATTTCCTGTTAGTTTCACTTCCTCCCTTATCCATCAACACAAGTTAACTTTTCTTCCTTCTTTCTTGGCTTTCTTCACCACAGACACTGTTGGTCAGCTTATTTATCTGGAATCTGGCATATGCTAACTGATCTGATTAGAGTTAATTACTAATTACTTGTATTACTACAACCCTGATGTTATACGCACCATGGGAATATAATTTAATTATGGAATAATATCAATCAGATGCATAAATTAAAATGTTCACATATTAATATGAACCAATTTTCTACTTTCAGCTGTATGACCAGTTTTGGAGGAGAAAAAAAGCTTTCTCCAGCTTTTGGAAAATGGGGAATTCTCCAAAATCAGGGAGAGAGGCTCACATCTGAATGAATGGGACTCACAGCTCTCAGGTGTGTAAGAATTCTTTTCAGAAGGATTTTTAACAAGAAGAGCTGTGACTGAACACCATTTTAAGCTCTACAGCTCACTCCATGAGGATAATTCTGAGCAAGATTAGGTGCAGGATTTATTTCCACTTCCCAGACTTGCACAGATAGCTGGCACAAAGCTGCCTGTCCCCTCAGTGATATTTGGGGCAGACGTGGGCCTGGGTGCTGAGTCAGTGGTAAGATGAATGTAAGGAGATGTTTCTCTTGGCAAAACCCTCTGCAGAAACTCGGAGCAGGTGCTCCCAGGCTCTCTTGGCTTACAGGTTGCTCCTGCTACTCTTGACTTGGGAAAAGCCAAATGCGCATCCAACAGTTTGTCTGCCTCACCCCTATCACCAATTCACCAGGAGTTACCTTATGTGACCTTCTGCCATGCAGTCAAAATGGAGCTGCGGCCGCACAGCGCCCTGACAATATCTAAAAACAGCCAGCGTACAAATCATGCACACACCTTCCAACCAAAATTGGCCAGCAGCAGAAGTCTTCTCCCAGAGTTCCGCACATGTTATTTGTGAGCTCATTTTGGTGCTCACACAGAAGACGTCTTTTTGCAAAAGTTTTTGATTATCAAAGTCCAGGCAGGCGCTGTTCTTTATAAGCTCTATATGTTCCCTGGCAATCCTTTTTCTTTGAGGTCCTGGATTCAAGTTCTCCCAAGATTTAGGTGTGCTTTCCCATCATAACCCAGGTGTGGGGCAAGCGGGCCTAGCAGCCATCACCCACAGGTGAATGGGACGGTTCAGTGCTTCCCCTTCTAACCATAGTTTTTTGGACAAAGCAACAGCTACAGCGTATTTCCAGCTTCTCCTGGTAGTGGAACAGCCTTTGTCACACTCTGGCCCCATCTGCACCCAATCTGCTGAGAAATGGTGAAACTCACCCTTTCCAAAGGACTTCTAGCAAATGCTGAGGGACTTATCAACTCTGCATAACCCTGTGGATGCCAATTTACTGTTATTGTACACCGTTGATGAAAGCAGCAGTGGAGCAATACCAGATAATGAATATAGTGGAGGGAGCAGAAGATACATCTTGAATGTGTAACTAGATCCTCCTTTGATTTCAATTTTTCTGCTTAATCGTGGGTGTGCTGTATGCATTCACCACATACAATAGAACTAAACCCAGGAACTGTTTGCAACACTTGTTACCTCTGGAGAATTCAAAAATTGAGTGAAAGAAAATGTACTTCTGTTTGTGGAATGTCAGCTGAGTGCTTATGAATTTCAAATGCTCAGCTACAGGCAGGAACTGAAATACCAGCGTCTCCTCGTTCTTTCTATACCTTACTCCTTTCTTCAGAATTAATTCTTTTCTTTCTTCCTCTGTTCCTTAGATTTTCTCCACTGTTGCTGACGTGGCTTGCATCAACAAAAAAGCCTTGAATGCTACCAGCATAAGAAAGCTTTGAATATACCAAGCATGCAGTTTGGATAGCCAAGCACTCAAACCACAAAACCAGGATACAACTGCCTGGTGAGAAAAAGTTTGAACCATGATACCTTTTGTCCTTTGGTTTTCACCTTTTTGTGTTTGTTTGTGTTTGGGGTTCTTTTTTTTTTTAATAAGATTTTAGTCCTTTGGGGGAAAAAAAATGGTCCCTCTATTATGAAAACAGAATATTCCATGAGTATCACAGAAGGACACAAAAATAGATTGACTCTATATAGTTGTCAGAAGAGAAAGAAGGCTTTATTTACAATTCTAACAGTTTCTTTTATAACCTGCTGTGCTAAAAACCTATATTATTGGTCCATGGGACTGACACTTCTCTACATTGGTTAAGTAATAGGAAGTGACACCTAGGGACAGTTGTTATGGGAAAGGGACCACTGTTTACTTAACCTGTTTTGAGAAACAGAGAGAGATGTTTTGAAGAGAGAAAACTGTTGACAACTTTCCCTTGGGAGAGGAGCTAGCAAGAGTTAGCAAGCTAAAAATTCAGGCTCAGAAATGTCGAGCCCACACACGAGCAGTTTCCACTTAGCTGGAAAGGCATTTACACTGAGCAGTGTCTGTCCTGCTCATCCAGAGAGCTCGTGGCTTAGGTTTCTCCATGAGCCACACAACCACAGCAGAACAGAAAAGGATCTATTGCCACTGGCTCTCACTGACCTTTGGGCAAAGGACAAGAAGGCTCTGTTTGCTGGGCCTTCCCTCCTGTGACAAGAGTTGGGGAGAAGCTGATTTGTGTGAGCAACACATTCCCATCTGATAGAAACAAGAAACATCAGTTCACCTGTGGGCTTGGATCTCTTCAGCCATCAGTTCTGTGTGGAAAATTGCAGGGAGATTCTGAGCATCCTTCTATGCTGCGAATTCCAAAATTAAAACATTTCACAGTTGCAGACAACTTTGAAATATTTATTTCCATTCACTTATGCTAACTGTTTTTACTCTTTAAGACAGTGGCTAGTCATCCCAACATTACTTTGTAAAAATCATTTTCAGGAGTCAATCTTTTTATCTCCTAGGACACATAAGTTGTATTGGAATATAAGGCTACAGAGAAATTAACTTATTTTCTTGAAATAGTCACACTTTCTGTGTATCTGTGTACATATATATGTATGTATTTTTAGCAAATGAAGTAATAAGTATAATTTAAAACTTCAGCTAACAGAATTATATGTTTTTATAGAGAAACAGAGTTGTACAGCTCCTGCTAATTAGTACATGGCTCTGATGGAGCAGCTGAAAAGCTAGGCCAAAAACATTGCATTTAATATTCTAATTTAATTTAAAACTATAAATTGGACTCCCTTGGTTAGTTTTTAATTTTATGTTTAAATGCTAAAAGAATATTAAGGATTTGTGTTTTCCAAAATTTTTTGGCTGCAAAATTACTGAGACAAGGAGGTTTGATTTCATTTTCATTTTGTCATGCTTTGCTTCTTAAAGGTAAAAAAGAAAAAAAAAGACACAGAGAAATGAAGTTATTGAGGGAAAAGCCTGAAGTGAAGATGAATGGACAGCAGATGCCAAATAAAATAAGCAGAGAATGACAAAGGAATGGTGAAGCTACCTTCTACAAACCATTTAATTTTTTTTAAAAAGGGAAGATTTTCCATCCTTATCTATTTCTTCTCACACCACACACAATTACACCTCTGTCACAATACCCATGATGAAGAACAACCAGCTCTGATTGCTGTGGGGATTTACTGTGTAAATCTACACAAACTACTGTTGTAGTTCCCTTCCCAAAAGGTTGGGTTTTTTTAGCACTGAGTCATAAGAAGGCTCCTTCAAGAGCCCACTTGGATGAGGTGCTTTGTTCAGCTGCAAATCTTCTTGCAGACCTGCTTGCAGTTTGTAAGGACCCCCTTTGACACTTAAGACATGCTGAGGTTCCACTCTTCAGTCTGAGAAATGTGGAAAATGCAGACTCCAGAGCCACTCAGACTGTGCTATGAAACCTTTCATCATTTTCCTCCTCTGCTTTACTACTCCTATGCAACACATAAGCAAACGTGCCATGAAAATTCCCAGTCAAACCCATTCCACTTAAAAAAAACTCACAATAAAATATACTGTTAATGCCCTCATGTTCTCCAACCTTCCTTTGACTTTGAGGCCACCTGTAGGAGGCAGAGCCTCTCTATCTACCAGGTTCCCACCTCTGTCGCTTGGCGGTATCTCAGCACTCAGGCCTGACCCAACCCACCTGATCAAGCCACATGTGTACTTGAACAGCAAAAGCTTTGGAGCCCTGCATGAACCAAAGTCTCAGCCTCCAGCAGTGCACTGCAGCTAGACTTTCCCCTCTAATGTCCCCTCTGCTCTGAGCCTTTCTACCTCCTTAGGCTGTGGAAATTCTGGTAGCCCACCAGCAAAGAGAAAGGGTTATAACACACAAGACCATTCCATTAATTAAGTTGGGTAAAAACTGACTTCCTTTTGGAAAAAAAAAAAAGCAAACTGAAGTGACACAGAGTATGAAGTTTTATTTAAAGCCTTGGTTCCCATCAAAGTGAGCACCTTCATCTGGATTTTTCTGGCTCTCCCAGTCCAGGGCAAGACTGAGGATAGCAATAAACTCTCATTAAGGAATGAAGAGAAACAGCATTTCCTGGTCTGCTTCCTGATTCCTAGTGTCTTGGTTGGAGGTGTCCTGTGAGTCATTGTCCTGGTTTAGGGCAAATTTGGGAGGAAATAAGCAAGCATCATAGTCACTCTAGGACAGTCATCAACATCAGGATGGCTCATTCTTGCGCCTGGAGGATGCTGTCCTTCAAGACCCATCATCTTTACCTAAGCCACTGTGCCCTTCAAACTGCTTCCCGTGGGATCCCCTGCTCCCCTGCACGGAGGCACAGCTGGGACTCTGGTTTCTGAGAAATTCCTGCTTCTGTCTTCCCAGAGCAGTAGAGCCCAGCACAGCATAGTATGGTACGGGCTACAACACTGTGACAAAACTGTATAACCACAAGCAGAGTGAAAGGGATAAATAACATCAATCCAGGACGACACTGTAGAAATCTCCCTACAGGATCTATTCTCTGAGGAAATAAAGGGAATACAAGGCAAATCAATCAGTTTTCATGGAAAATAAGCCTTGTCGAATAAACCTGATTTCACTCTGTGATGAGATTACAAATTTTGTTGATAAAGGGAACTGTCCAGATGTAATAGGCTTAGATCGTCAGAGCGCTTTTGACTTAGTATGAAATGGCATTTGGGTTTAAAATGTTGTACTATGTAGCATCAATAAAGCATGAAATAAACAGGTTAAGAACTGCCTACCTGTCACTGTTCGACACACAGACACACACACACACACTTTGTTGAGAAGGCACGAACTGTTTATTAAAAAATTTGACTACACTTTATATAGTATTTCTACAAAGGCCAGGGATTGGGGGAGAAGTTTGATACCTCTCCCCATCCCATTGGTCAAGTCAACTGTCCATCAGCTGTCCATATCTCTAAGATCAAGAATGTAAACTTCTCTTGATTTAAGGAAAACATTGCTTCTGTTTATAACACCCATGCATGAGAAACAACCTAACTATGAAAACTGTGAAACAGAAGAGAAGGCTGAAAAATCAAGGCAACACCTACCTGACAAATATCAAGAAAAAGCCATTCACGGGAAACCAGCACAGCCCTGGTGAGGTGGTCTGAAGAACAGGACTATGCCCAGAACTCTTTGCTGCTTTCAGCCGTGCTCTGAGAGTCGATGAAGACAAAACTGGCAAATGAAGCAAAACCCAGCAGCTCAGCAGAGACAGGTAAGATGAGGCTGTGATACCAAGATACCTGGGTCACTGAAGGTGGGGGGCCAGAACCGGCTTGAATATACATAGGTATGTGTCTAGAAAGGAGAAACTTCTAGAACAGGGACTGCAACCCAAAGTGGGAGTTGCAATGGCTGTAGGGCTGAATGTGGCCTCACAGAACAACGATTGGCAGAAAGACAAAAATCCTTGTCTACCAATTGATGGTATGTGGCTGACTTTTCATCCTGTGATGAGAACAACAGTTCTGGGATAAAATGCAATCTTCTGGCACCTGGAGATCAAGAAATCATGGAAATGTCAAAGACAGAGGGGAAAAAGGCTACATAAACTATCCAGACCAGACCTAGCCTGTCACATATAGCTCCTTGCTGCAGGTAGGGGAGATTAAAAGGTAGGAAAGGCTAGGAGGAAAGGATAGGAAGAGGTAGGAAAGACAATCAAACCTTAGCAGTGCACTCTGACACACAAATAGGCCTGGGAATAATGGGCTGTGCTACTTCTAATTTACAGCTTCCTAGCCACTGTAATTTGCAATTTTTCCCAAATAAGACATTTGCACGTAAATTGTTTGCTACCAATTGCAAGATGGGCAACACATGTACTGAAAAATAGCACCAGCTCCTTTTGGGAATATTAAAAAACAGTGTTGCAATCTCACCTGGGCATTTTAGGGGCTTAAGCAACCAAAATTTGTGGTTCTTCTTTTTTTTCTCTTTTTTAAAAGAAAAGCAGCAAGGAGCTGGCAAAAGTCTCTTAGCCATGTGGAGCTTGCCAAGGTGAGTTCAGCAGTGCTATATTAAGACAGCTAGATAGGATTATTTTGAAGATTTTGTTGTCTCTTTGCTTGTGGTTTTTTTGTTTGTTTGTTTGTTTTTGTTTTTGTTTTTGTTTTTGTTTTAAGGAAAGGGGGGGAAAAAGAAAGGGAAAAAGAAATACATTAAGGAAAGAGAAGGATAATAGCAACCTATAGCCCTTCACTAAGATAGCTGGATCTCCATGATAAGAAATGCAGGCAGGAACTTTCTGGAGGATACAATACAGCTCGTTGCATGCAAGTCCTAGAATCTATGTCATTCCTCTGGGCCAGCTGGTCCCCCAAGAACATGCAGGTCACCATGGCAATGACACTGTAGTTCTGCCTTCATCAACAAATGCAGCACAGGTGTAGCAAACAGAGCTGAGAGAGCTCTCCAGCAGCATGGGCAGCTACTGTTGCCAACTGCCCCTAACTCCCAAAATGACTTGGAGCAGCCCAGAGGAGGCTGGAATAAAACCAGTGTACATGAAAAGAAAAAGAGGCACCGTATAGGCAAGCAGCTTCTTCTTCAAATATTTGAGAATTAACTTTCTTGGCATCGAGCTGGACAAGGGAAGTGGTGAAAGAGCAGAAGGAATTTAGTACTGAGAGGACCATGCCTGGTTTATGTCAATTCATTTGACATCACAACTAGGGCCAAGGGAGATTTCTTTTTGGCCTTTTCTCATGAGCTGCCTGTTTGGCATCAAGCTGTCTCTATCAAGCTTTGTCTCATTTACCTCTTCAGCATTCACACTGCAGCTAACATTACTTTATGCAGGCCATATTTTCCAGCAGACATCAACAAGAGTTTCTGTTTCTAGGAAGGCTAAATTGCATTGAGATGTGCAAAAATAAACGTTCCCTACCCCCCAGTCAGTATCAGGCATCACCTCTTCATTACAAAGATTTGTGGTGAACCACAACACCTCACCACCATGTGTAAGGAAAACTATCTTCATTATGTGGGAGATGAAGTATGAAGTTTTATTTTAAAATGTTGAAAGGGCCCTAAAAGTCTTATACCAGTCATGTGTCTCACAGACTGGCATGCAACTGGGTCTTCTTTTATCTTCACAAGGACAGCAAAGGGCTGGAAGATTCAGGAGAGAATTTCATCAGGACTGGGAAGGTGACAGGGTTATTCATCAGTTGAGTGGGATATGCCAGAAAAGGAATCCTATATCACATGGTGCAGAAAAGCTGTCTGGGATGTTTTTCCTGCATATGGGCTAGCAGGGTGGAAACAGCAGCTAAACAGTGGGATTTCACAGCAAAATCTGCGTGCTTTTAACCTGAAGCATCCCTGGACTCAAAGCTTATTTTTCTTTTCACACACTTGCCATGAGAACAAACAGCTGCCCTACAGCCAAACCCTTGCAGTTCTAAAACACATAGCACACATCTTCCCTCAGAAACCTAAAATGTACTGCTCACAACACTGAAGCCAGATGTTCTGCTTTCAAAATGATGATTAAAAATTCATCACAATGTTTACAGAAGAAATTTTGAACATAATTATCACTGTAACCCAGATCTCTTCTTATTTTAATCATTTCTTACGTAGTTTAAATACCTAAAAGTTTTGCTATACTTAAAAGGCAGCAACAGTAGACTCTCATGCAGGCTGGGATCATTTTTTCAGCTTTCATAAAAGAAAAACCAAACCTGAAAACATGATAAATACCTCTGAATTCCAATAGCTTTTAAATGTACACTTCTCTTGCAAGAAGATTGCACTCATAAAAATGAAAAAATGCCCACATCAAAAAAATGCACACTTCAGTTATAGAGATTGAGTTTGATGACTTGTGAAAAGACCCTTCAAATCTTCCCTAGGTGTTTGTCAGTCTGCTGGCCTGTAAGTCAGCCCAAAGTTTCAGTTTGAAATTGGTTTATAGGATTCTCATAGAAACTAAAGAAAGTAGAGTTCTAATTAAGTGTTTTAATCCCTCTGAACCTCAGGTACAACTCAAAGCAGCTACACTGCAGCGTTTTCCCTGCCTTGGCCCACTTACACCTCCTGAAGACTCAGATTGAGCCAGGCTGGAAAATATATTTCTGCCTTTTGTGTTCTTAGCTGGCTGAGGGGGCAGGGGCTGTGCAGAACTGTGGAGTGCAAAAAACTGTTGCTCAACTGCAAGCACCAAGAGCTGCAATTGCTCCTGGGCCATCGCAGACAGATTTTCCTCACAAGAAAAAAGCAGGATCCCCATAGGTCAGAACCGATATTAATAATGTAGAGAGGTTTCATTGCACACCATAAATGCTCATTTGGCCATGATAAAGATAGTGATGAGAGGAAGCACAGAGACTTCTCAGCTCAGTGTGAATGCTGCACCTTAAATCACAGAACAAATTAAATTCTAAGAGAAAAGTGCTATAAGGCACTTGGCCAGGGCGCCTGAGCTGGAGAGTTATTTACAGTTTCTTTCTTTCAAGAGCAAGTTTTCTGAGTGAACCTAAAGCAAATATTCACTGGGGAATCTAATTTGTAATAGACATTGAATGCTAAAAAAAAAAAGGAAGGCAGAGGAGAGGAGATCAGACATACTAGAAAGAGATAGCTTCATCCACATTTAAATTATTGACCCATAGACTTCTAAATAAACTCTCAAGAAAAATATATAACAGTTCAAAGTAAGAAATTTGGACATGCAGGATGCATTCCCCCTTATAATATTCTATCCCCAGCCAACACACTGCATTAGTGCATAGGAACTGAAGATTAAATCCTTTAAAACTGTTACTTCCCTGTCAAAACTGAGGATAAGCCCAGAAGAATTTGAGTTTTACCATCAAAGCAAAACTGAGTGAAAATGCCATTTTAAAAATTGCATAAATTACTCCCCGCAAACAGGACTTCCCTCTCATGACCAAATCTGTACTTCCCAGGCTTTTCTTTATTGAAGTCCCATGTTTTGAAGTCCACTAACTCCAGGATAACAATTTTCTCTTCTTCCAGGTAAGCACCTAACTTCCACTGGGAACATGAAATATGAAAAGTTTGACCTGGAGGATTAACAAAAAAAAAAAAAAAATTAGCAATGCAAACTTTCATGTATGGAAACTGTTTAACCTGAGGGGAAATGTGGGCCTGCTGTTAAATGGGGCGGGGGCAGACCTGGCGACACAGAGCAGGGAAAAAAAAGTGAGGTGTTAAATGAATGCCTTCTTAACTTCAGCCTTTATTATTAAGATCAGTTTCAAAAATGCCAGACCCTGGAGACCAACAGGAAAGTCCAGAGCAAGGTGGAAGAGGATCAGGTCAGAAAATGCCAAAACAAACTGGACACACATAAGACCATGTGCCCTGGTGGGATGCACTTGATAGTGCAAAGAGAGCTGGCTGATACATCCCAACTTACACCCCAAAACTTTCCTCTGTTCCAGTGTTTGAGATAGCTTTGGTTTAGGGCACACGTCACTGAGCACCTTGGCAGTTTTATCAGCTGGCAGCAAGGCCCCACTATGTATTTTACCTGTTTGTTAAATTGATCCTTTTTGGTTTGCTTGGACAAAAAGAAGTTAAAACTCTTTAAAATGTTGATATGGTTGCTTACGTGAATCCAGCAAATACAAGTGCTAGTCTAAGAATGAAAATACACAAGCATGTTAAAATAGCAACACAGCCTCGGATGACTCATATTCATTGAATTTTAAAACTATTTATATTGGAGTGGACCTTCTGAGGTCAGTTAGCCCATCCATCTGCTCAAAACATGTCTAATCAGATCAAGGGATGCTTGTCACTCCTCATGCATTTACAGCCTTTGTTTTCTAAAGACTTTTCCAACCCTCTCAGTATATTACCAAGGAGAAGACAGTTACTACTACTAATATTTACAAGAGGGAACCGGAAGAAACAATTTGACTGATCAGAGCTGTAAATGAAACATGAACTCTCCCCATGGGTTTTTGAATCATTTTAATGTCAGGCAATTCTGGATCATTCTTCCAGAGTGAACACAAGATGGAACTCAGCATGGAGCAGATACAGTGACACTAGAGATGCTTTCCAGTCCTACAGCCACTTGCTCACCATCAGGCCACAACGCGGCCCCCAGCACAAGGCCAAACATTCCTGGTGACCAGGGAAGACAATCTCTGAAAGGAAACCCAGATATAAGACCTTCATCTGATCAGAGTATCTCTCTGAGGTGTTGTTCTCCTCTAAGTGGGATCCCAGAGCATAGAGGAATGAAGAACAACTAGCACTGGGATCACATGCAGCAATTCAATCTCCATCTGCTCCAGAAGAACCCAGGGTCATTATCCTGTGTTGTCAAAGCTGTTAATGAGATATTTGACTTCACTGCCTCAAAGACAGACAGCAAAATGAATGGATCAGGACAGGGAAAATAATGACCCAGATGTCTAACAGACAGTGTCTTGCAAACCATGACAAAAAGAAGATAGAGAAGAACAAAGAGCTCATAAAGAATATTTCTGATTCACAGAACTCGGCAAAAAATTTGGCTGCCCTCATTTGAATTTTTGTCTACAGAAGAGAAGAAATAAATTCAAATTTTAAAAATAAGTTTAAAAAAACCCCTCTTCTTGTTCACAACATAGGGACCACCAGATAGGAACAAAGCAGTGTTTTTAGACTGCATCTATGTTTCAAGATAGAGAAAAAATAAGGGTTCTGCAAGAGAGAAAAATCCTTCAGAGTTCTGGAAGAGGTGCCTTATAGAGTAAAATGTATTCCAGAGCTCTTCTCTGTATTAAATTGTATCAATGTAGGTTATCAAAGTTACTGAGAAGTGGGAATTCTTCCATCAAAAAAAAAAAAAGGCACAAAATATAGTTCAACACTGAAAGCTGAACATATCTGAAAGCAATACAAAATCAATTGCTCAGAAACTTCCCTCAGGACACAGCAGAATCACTGTAACAGTAAGTCTACAGCCAGTCAGGTAAGGGGTCCATCCGAACTAAATCAGAAGCTGGGGGCCAGATAGAGAAATCACTGGGTAAAATTTCAAAGCTTGAATTTGTTATACAAGGGGCTGATACAGAGCCATAATGATCTGATCCAGCTTTAAGATCCATGAATGATGGAGTCCTGCTTTCATTTTGGCAGCAGACAATGTCTTGGATGCAAGTTCTCAGAACTCCACTGCATACACTATATCTAAGTAAAGTGGGAACACCAGCTGAGGATACAGCTTATGGAATGGAAATTTACAGAAATGAAACCAATTAGCAGCTTCCCGAGCTCAGCAGTATTCATTTGACTCTGCTGCACTGAGTATGCTGAGAACATTCTGGCTATAATTATGCAGCCCTGTTCATTGCTCCACTGCCCAGACCAAGGTTTATAAAGTGACAGAAAATTTTTTGGTTGTTAACCCTGTTAGTTACTGCTTTTACTTCATCTTATCCCAGTCACAACTTATGTTTATGTTTCCTACATGCTTTTTGAGGGGTTCACAGTAGTTTTTTAGGCACAGTTTCCATCTGGCAGCATTGGAAGAGAGCCACTGTCCTTCTCATTTGGTAGGATTATTCATTTCAAAACAGACTCAGAACTGCAAGCTAGGGAGGTCAGCTCAGATTCCCTGTTCCTCATGCCAGCCTTGCTGGGCAAGCCAAGGCAGTTCAGTTTCTTCCACATATTCCAGTGTGACTGACACTTCCCTTGGATCCAACACAGGCACCTTTTTCCTTTCACCCAGCAATTTTACAAGGTGAGCTTCAAGGCATCCAGAACTGCTTCATCATTGCTTTGTAAAAGGACACATATCTTTTATTATCATGTGCTGATTGTATTGCAAACAGGCATTACCCTCACATTATCAGCCGCCTCTGATTTATCACCAGATTTATTAAAGGTCCATAATGGGGTCAGATTTATGCTTTCATTTACTTTTATGTCTTAAAGAGTCCAGCATAGATTACATTTATCTTCTTTCCTGATATTTAACTGGAAGGCATTTCTTGCTGCTTTCTAACCAGAGTTCTCTTTCAAACAATCAAAATCTCCCTTGCCACACTGAGAGAAACTTGTTAATTAACACTTTGAAACAGAATTTTGACTTCACTCACTACAGTATATGCCACAGAAATGGTGCTTTTCTACACTGAGCAAGTACATTTGCCAAGAAACAAAAAGAGGAGAAAGAGTCAAATAAGGAAATCTCATAGTCACTACCACCCTACAGCCTTCTTAATTAACCAGACTCTAAACAAGAATACCTCTAAATCAGCAGCTATTTTTTCACAGGTGTATCCTTACACATCTAAATGTGACCAGTGAAACCTGGCATTGATCCAGGTGGGGTTTTCACAGCACACCTTTATTTATCATCTCATGTAGCTCCTGGGCATGAAGTACACCAGGAACCTCTGCCTGCTCTGTTATCCCCAGAGTATAGCTGGAACCTCTTATAAGCTAGGAATGAAAACAGAAGCACAAAGCAGCAGAGACACAAGCCCCTTCCTGGACAAAGCAGAGCTCTGTCAGAAAAAAATATCTGAGTGCTGCATCTAAGAACTCTGTGCAATATCTCGTATAGGCAGCAAAGTTATCCATCTCACACAAAGTTATTCATCTCGCTGTACTTGGTACCATAGGCTATTGCTGATAGACTCCTTTTCATTAAAATATCAGAAATTTGTCCACATTGCACTTCCCAAATGCCTTGATTTAAGCTTTTCTCTGGCTACAAACACTTCAGCATATATTTTCAAGTAGTTTTCTCCCCATTTCCCTAGAAAATTCTCAGTTAAGAAACATTAAATGCCTCCTCATTCTGCTTCCTATATCATCTGAATCTTTTTTACATTACCATGGTTTCAGACCGAGAGGACAGGATTAGCGTAGATATGAGAAAGTTTTATACAATGATGGCAGTGAAACTCTGGAACATTAGTGAAGTGTAAATGCCCAGAAGTCACTGGAAATATTCATGGTCACGTTGGACAGGCCTCTGAGAGACCTTGTCTAGTTGGAGATGTCCTTGCCCATTGCCAAGCAGCTGGACTGCTGACATTTAAAAGGTTCAGTCTACCTCAAACTGCTCTACAATTCTGTGATCCAACACTTCTCCCATTTGCTAGATGGGTTCAAAGTCAAAAGAAACAAATGGTTCACAGCCTGCTGGAGAATGGAGCACATTTGAGTTTTTTTGAGAAACACCAGGGCAGCAGCATTGGGGCCCTAATTTAGCCCAGGATCCTGTTTGGCCTGGGTGCTGTACATACTGACCGCCTGCATTTTATGGTCTCATGATAAGAGATGCTTCTGCCCAAATTAAGGTGCAAAAGAGACCACATGCCAAAGTCAATAGTATGGATTTCATTTAACAGTAAATGTGAGGTGGAGAGATATAGGAGGAAGGGGATGGGGAGGGAAGAGAAAGAGACAGAGAAAGATTAAAGTAGAAAGATATCCCCATCAAGTGGATCCCTACAGCATCCTGCTGGTCCTTCTTCACCCTGGTGTTTGGTAGTGGGGGTTCCTGAGTCATTCCCTTGGGAGTATTACTTTTATACAGTCCAAGTCCTAGTTTTCCATGGAGCACAGGTGCTGTTCCCACAACTTGGGCTGGCATGTGTGTCGCTTCCCACAACTTGCCACCATGTGAATGTTAGGCCTGGAATTAATGCCTTCCTCTTTTGCCATCTGTGCTTACCTCAAGTTCCTGTATTGGTGGCTTATCTTATGGGAACTTCCTTCTTTAACAATTCTCTGAGATGTGCAACTGCATCCTTTAAATCCTGACACTGCACTGATCGGTGTGGACACTGGACACCTCCACTGAGCTCCCCAGTCCATGTAGATTTGTGTGCACTCACAGCTGCATGGAGCACGGAGAGAAGACAGCAACAGGTCTGGCTCATTCCTGGGCACCAGAAGAATGCAGCAACAAGAGATGCCTTGATTTATGCTAGGTAATGCCTGACCACAAAAATTGCTTTTAGTGCATAGAGCACCTTAAAATTCAATGCTGATTTGCTTGACAGTGCTCCAGAACCCACCATCACTGTAATGAAATCCAGTATCCTCTTGCACAATAAGGCTCACTGCTGATACCCAGGCCTGAAAGGGAGTTTGGAAAACCCACTTACACAGGCCCCAGACTGGCCACAAACCTCACCTCTGTGGCAGGGCAGGTTTTTAGCAGAACAGACATGTTTTGACCACACAAATCCTCCTTGCCACTGCAAGGGATTGCTAGACCACTGTGACAGCGTAGTTCATACCACCCACTACCTTACAAACTGGTATAATCCACCCTAGGTGGACACTTCAGCCAGAGCAATCAGGACAACCTTTCTGGATCAGCTGGCAGTGGCACAGGCCATTTACAACACTGTAGCAAAACTCTTCCACATTGCACATTTCAGTCAGTATACAGAAACTTCAGATTTTTTTACAAAACCTTTCCTCACCATGTTTTATTTCTATTTGCTAAACAGAGCTTGGATTACTTAAAAACAATATCACAGGAAAAAAAAAAAGCTACACCTTTCATCAGCTGGACTGAACAATCCTTAGCCCTCTTTCAAGGTGACAGGGAATCTCAAATTTGTCCCTCCAGAGTGCTCATGCAGGTACTAAACCATATTTACCTAACTTGGTTTTTATAAACTTTTGCACAGAGTACTGCGACAGACATAGACAAGTTGTGCTTTATCAGGAAAAGATGAAGCATGCAGTGTTCTTTCCACTCTCTTTTTAAACTCTCTGCTGCAAAAAGCAGTGTGGAGGCATTGCACACATGCAGGGCTCACTATCTTCACTTGAAGCAGCTCTGGATTTGGTGCACTGATCTATTCCAGTACCAATGTATGGTGTAATGACAGTCTCTGTGCAATATCCTGCTCTACAGCCTAGGAAATTCAATCTGTCTCTCAACACTCCTGTATTTTCAATCTTCTCTCTCCCATAGAGATGTGCAATTCCACAGCTGAGTATACAAGCTGTCACTTCTCACTTGCCTTTTTTCTTGAGAAACCAGCTGCTCAGGTCTTCTTCTTTTCTGTTTTGGGCTTGCTGACGGGATTTTTGCTCTTTTTTCCCCCCTTACTTTCTGTGTTTCATTTGTTTGTTTGTTGCAGTGTGTTTTGCATGAGTAAGCCCAGGTTAAGCATTGTGAGAAGCCTCATGGCATGGCTGGAAAAGAACTGACCATGGGAGAGGAACACTCTTGGAAGTACATATATTACAGAGACTGCTGGTGTTGATGAGCCCAATTTTGTCCTGGGAAAGCAGAATGATTCCCTGGAAGATTTCTTCAGAAAAATTTGGAGGCGCTGAGTTTACTAACACAGGTTAATAGGAAGATGGGTTTTGGTGACACAACATCTTTCCGTGAAATAAAAAAGGGGATGATACAACACAACCCTGCTTACAAGAACCAGGCAAAGCCCAGATCAAGTCAGAAGCCAAGACGCAGGGAGACATTACTGGCAAGAATGAAACTCAGTCCTATACTCCTCAGTGTGCAGCAGCTCAATGCTTTTGGTAGTCCAGAAATTGGAAGGGACCAGGACACGGCAGTTTCCCAGCACCCCCATTAAATCAGGCTGTTTCTCAGAACCTGCCAGCTGAAGGAGTGAGCACAAATGAGCAAGGTAGACAAAGGACTGTGTGGGATTTTACAGTTCTTTTGCCTTGCACTGACAGTCCTGCAGGCGGCATCTCTCCCAAACCTGCAACCTCTCACCAGAAGTCCCACAGCAGGGTTGCCCAGAGCACTGGCAGCAGGATTTTCCACCTGAGTTTTCTATGCTGGTGTTCCTATGGCTTTGAATATTCTAATATTATGAGAAGTTCCAGAACTACCCCATCTGCCCTCCTTTTATTTACCCCTTATTTTGCAGGTCTTGGTTTACATTAGGACAAAAAGAAGTCTTTGTGAATAATAGTCACAGTAAATATAAAGTGTTCATGCTATTAGCATTTCCTGCAGGGTCAGCCATGCCTGCCCTAGTCTCCTGCTGCACATACAGCAGCCAACAGAGTCAGTACCCAAAGGCAGAGGAAGGACACCAAGACATCTTTTGCCCCAGGGCTGTGGGGAAGAGATGGACCACAATCAGATTTGGGAGACTGGGGTGCATGGCTGAACAGTTGCTGCGAGAACACTCAGTTAAGCACTTGGGCAGCAGGAAAGTGTCGATGCCAGCTACTTTCACTGGCTAATTCCCAGCCACCAGCCAGCAAGAGAATTAAAATTCAACAGCAGACCTCAGCTCTGCCTTTCTTTGTTCACTGTATGAACAGCCTTTCAACAGCTGGTGACAGAAGCTGAGAAAGCCTCTCTGTGGTCCAAGGGGCAGCATGGAGGCAACAGGAGGAAGTCAGAGGAAAAAAAAAAAAAAAAAAAAAAGGCAAGCAATGATCAAGGAGGGCAGGAGCTGAACTGTTTGTGCTTCTAAGCATCATCTTGCCTGACATCCAGACTGTGCTGTGTCAAACACAGAGGGGTAAGACTCAATGAGAAAAGGAAGTCTGAAGCCCAAACTGACAGACAGATCTGGAACACTGATCTCCAGTTCACCCCAGGCTCAACAGTGCACACTGCTTTCCTAAGACCACTCCTGTGTGGAACCCTCATGTCTAAAGCCCTAGAAACCCCAGGAACTACCAATAGGGAGGAGAATGGTACAAAATCCAAGCCATGGCAGGATTATCAACGAAGCACAGCTGATGGAAAAGAGCAGGAGAGCCCACCAGGCCAAAGGGAAACACTGCTGGGCTTTGGAGAGGGCTGGAAGTGGATCTGCCCCCACCTGCTGGGACCCGCTTCTGGAAGAGGGTGAAGGACTTCCATCTTCTCCTCCTCCCATTTCTACCTGCAAAATCTTGTTGCAGGTAATGGCTGATTAAACATTGTAAACTGCATTATTTAAGACTCTGTTGCTGTGATACAAAGCAAACTTCTTTCAGATGGAACACCTGACAAAAAAAGCATCAAGAGATGCTTAGAGCTCCTGGAGAAGGATTTTAAATTGGTCAGGAAGAGCCTCTGAAAAACAAAAAATCAATGACAAAGTCAATTTCAAAAAGCAACACCATGGAGAACTATGTTTTCCTCACATGATCAGCTCCATTGACCTAAAACACACTGAGTTAGGTTTTGTTGTTGGTAAGGAAAGCTGACTCAACAAAGGCCCTTTGCTTATTATCTGTGTTTCTATAACTATCTTGAAATACTGGAGGATACCCAAAAGGGGGAGATATATATAGATATATATAGATATAGGTATAGATATAGATAGATATATTGATATAGATGATAGAGATACAGATAGAGATACATAAATAAAAAAATATAAAATCTGTTGTTTACTATGTCTGGTTCAGACAGTACTGTGCCATTGGTTGTGAAAAAATGATATAATTATCTTTTATGTACTAGATGCTTCAAGGTGAGCCAACTGAAGAAGCTGCAAAGATTGCTGCAGCAAAAAATCCTTGTGGACATTGCCAGGTCTAAAGGACAAATTCTTCCTTGATGTTAGGACAGGTCTATTTAGTCCTGTGTGACCAGCTCTCCTTTCCTTCACCACCAGTTAAGAAAACACACTAGACTATTTAAATCGGAAGTTTTCTTTGGGAAGTGACTGTCTCATCTTGAATATGCACAACACTTCTGACCCAGCTGCTAATTGCTAGTTTTGATTTGGGTCCAGTAGGGAGGGTTTGGGGGGAAAAAGGGATATTGAGGGCACAGTCACAATAAATTAGCTGGGCCAGACTCTGAAAGAGGCTTGTAGCTCTCTCTGCATGGGTAATCTTTCTAACCAGAACTCTCTCCCCATCTCTTCTCTTTTTAACAGTTTTATTTTTTGGAGCTACAAGATTTTTTTCCCTGCTGAGTGCTGGGTTAACAAATGCAGGAAACATATCTTAGCAATATTCTTTGGAGACCACCTACAGCAATGAGATGAACAATGGGCCCTGAACCATGACTAATTTGTAGCCCAGAAATACAGTGTATTTTTTAAATGTAAAACTGTTACTCACACTTAATAGTTTATTTGAACTAAAACCATATTATTATCCTCTCATTATTTTACCTGGTATATTTTAGACAACTTATCTCAAGGTTGCCATAGCTACTTGCTGAGTGCCTTTGACTGGAGTGTTTGCAGTAATCAAAATTAAAGGCTTCTTACAAAAAGAAGTATGCTCTGACTAAAGAGGAACCTGGGCAAAATTGCCCATAATTGTATTCTTTTACTCAGTGCTGCTGCTGTTGGGTGAGCTTGTGTGGTGGTTTGAAGCACAGCTGCAAAATTAAAGCCACTCAAGCTGCTCCCTTTTCCCTGCCTCTTCCAATAATGGGGGAACACTAGAAGATTGCGAGTTGGAATAACAATTTACTGAAAATGACAATAGCTACAATAATATTAATAACAAAGAGCGCTCAAAAGAGAGAAAGAGTTTTACCCACAGAAGGGTACTCACTATCGAACAAACAAAACCAAAACCACTTCAGTGTTAACTACAATCCCTAGTCTCTCCCATAAAAACCACGTGAAAATAAAAGTTTGGAAAGGACTCTGGAAGTCTGTAGTCTAACCTGCAGCTCGAAGTGGGTCCAGTCAGGATTAGGACCTTGTCCAGACAGATGTTGGAGATATACAAAGACAGAGGGGGCATAAAGAAACCAGTGCCTGGCACTTCTCAGTGGCATCTAGTGTAAGGGCAAGAGGCAGTGGTCAGAAACTGAAACACAGAAAATTGTGTTTGAACATGGCAAGCACAGAAAATTGTGTTTGAACACAGCAAGTGACCAAGCCCTGCCAAAGGTCATGGAGTCTCCAGCCTTGGCAGTTCTGAAACCAGGCCTAGATGGCCCTACATGAGTAAGGGGTTTGCATGGCTCCAGCAGTCCTATCTAGTCCCAACCACTGAGAAATTCATCATCAAGGATGCAATCCCACAAACCCTTGAAAGGCAGGCAGGACAGACCCAGTGAGACCTTCAGCTTAAAGGACAAATGCAATCAAAGGCAGGGGGAGTCCCCACTGAACTTCTTATCAGCATCTCCTTCAACAGCTCTCTCCAAAACTGAATGCCTCCACCATGCCTAAGGTAGCCTAAGCCACAATGCCAAACCCTCAGGAAGCGCAGGATTCATTCAAACTCTGCCACTGCATCTCTGGGTGACACAAGGCATGTCCTGACCCTTCCCTGTCCCTCTATTCCCCCTTTGGGTAGTGGGCTAGACACATCCCTGAGCTCCAACCAGATGGCAAGGACTTGTGGGGACAGGGACCAACTGGCCCAAGTCCCCCAAAGCAGCAACATGTGAAGTAGCTCAGCTCTCCACAGCAATGTTTCAGGATACCTCAGTATGCATCTAAATACTTACTTTACTTTTGCAAAGAAGTGAGAGCAAGTAACTTAATACTTTTAGAAAGAAACCATTTTTAATTAAAGCTAGCATGCCCTACTGGAACCATCCAAATGAACTGCAAGCAGTTAGAGAATTAAAATGAAGGTCACCAGAAGTACATACTAAAGAGCCATCCTGATAATGTATTTAAGTACAGAAGAGCTGGATAGTGCAATTAAAACAATTTGCACAAACACAGCTCTGTTGAGTTAGGGACAGACTTTTCGAAACAAATCAACAAGGCAATGGATTGCATTCAGGAGACAGACTAGTTTTCCACTGTGGCTTAAAGCAGCTCTACAATCAAGTGGATCTGAATGTTATCAGCTTGTCCCCCCCCTCTACACCACCTGTTGACAAGCATCCCTGTATAGGGCTCACCTTAGAGGGTTGTTGGCTCTACAGAGGAGAAAGCAGGCTCCAGAAACCTACTCTAATCCAGAGCAGGAGACATGAAAACTTTCCTATATTTTACCTGATAAAACATCCCTGCAAACCATAACAGCAGCCAGCTGGCAATGTAGACACACAAGAAAAAGTGAGTGGAGAGCTTGA
The DNA here is from genome assembly GCA_013397315.1 of Donacobius atricapilla. NCBI lineage: Eukaryota > Metazoa > Chordata > Aves > Passeriformes > Mimidae > Donacobius > Donacobius atricapilla. The sequence continues at coordinate 124,189 of WBMY01014127.1, forward strand.
AATTCTCAACAGGTCCCTTGGCAGAGAATTGGACTATACAGCCTCTTTCTGGAAGGTGCATAGAAAGGAGCCATTCATTCGGCTTTCTGGAAATGAGAAACAAGCAAACAATCAAAAAACCACAAACCCAGACCTCTGCAAATTGTGCTGTTATGGGGCCTGACACATTAATAAGGCAGGAAAACAATTTCTGCTCTAAAAATACAGAGTTGATTTGCCTCGCACCCACATAACAACCCATGTACCTGAAGCATACCAGCTCCAAAAAGTCATTCCCCCTGTGCATAGTTCAGCATCCTGAGTCACCTCTCCAGAACTGCAATGCCCTGATGTCCTGGTGTCCAGACCACTCAAATTTCCACTCTCCTCAGGCTTCTTAGATTACTTGCTCTAGAATTAATCTGAAGTGAATTACTCTTTGGACTGAACTTTTTGGGGGAAGTTAAATAGCCTTTCCTCGTGCCCACTTCAGCACATATTTCAGCAGGAATTATGGGCTCCCAGTGCTGATGTAAAAAGCTAATAATGCTCATTAGGTTATCCACTGTCACATTTGAGGGATTGCCCCAATGAGAAAACCTGGCATGTTGCACAGGTGTTCTAAAGGTCCAAGTCCAAGGTGCATTTTGATCCTAACAGCTGGACAAAAGCCACCCTCCTGGCACAGGTACAAGCACAAACCAACTGTGAAACACAAGGCAGTGCCCTCACACTCTTCTTGAGCTGGGTGACCAGTGCACAAGACTTTACCCTGCACATTCACAGCATTACTAAGGGGATCCACAGACCTGTTTAATTATTTTGCAGCTTTTTTTGCAAAAAGATGGTTTACCCCTTGCACAAAGGATAAGAGGAATTATTTGTGGCTCTTTCTGCTCCCTATTTGCTCAAAAAGACCAGGGCCAGTCACACACAAATTTGTGCTCTCCTGAGGCATGTCTAAAATTACAAACCAGTTCTACTTTATCTGTGACACACCGAGTTCAGTGGTGTCCAGCTGAAAATTCAGCTTATGCCCTTTAAGACATAGGAATTTGCACTCTTACCCTCTGACTAAGCCCTACCCTCTAACTGATCCCACTGAATGGGGGATAGATAGAAACTCCCACTGAGCCTCCCAACACTGCTGCCATAAACCATCCCTCTCTGTATCATAGCAGTGATTCCACGCTTAGCAAAGAAACTCTGGATGTATTCTGAGCCAGGATATTTCAACAGAAGTAAAAGCACAGGAATCATAGCCAGCTGCTCCTTGTTTGTGGTCCCTGAACATCCCAGAGCCTTTCTGCATTCCTGTGCTAAACCATGCAGTGCTGCAAAGCAGGGAGCCAGAAAACTTCCATCACAGAGCTGCTTGCTCCTCCAAATGGCTTACCAAGAGTACGACTTCAAACACTGCCTGTCAATCCAGGATATAGCAATGCTAGACATGTCTTAACTCACTTCTCCATGAAAGCAAGGAGAAGTGCATGAGGCTAACACAGAAAGGTCTCTCTTCTCATCTTGCCCAAATTTGTGTTGCTTTGCTTACTCACTGGGAAGAGCACAGCCCCCTGACATAATAGGATTATGTCCAAAGACTGACAAAGCTGCAGGAGAAGGACTTTCAGCACAAGCTTGGAGTTTGCCCTGTCTCAACAAGAAGCTGCACTGCCACAGCACTCACTCCCAACACTGACACCATGGAAAATCCAATCAGCCTTGGCAGAAAGCTGACTGCAATAGGCACTTAAAGGGATTCATCCTTAGAAGGGGATGAGTGAAGAAGTCCTGAGAACTCATTTGGCAGCTCAAAGGTGCCTAATGTGTGTCTGGTGCCAACATGAGGAAGAGAGGTTTGACTGCCTTGTTTAGCCCCGTGTTCCAGGTTATTGGCTCATTCAGCCGCTGAACCAAAGTTCACTCCATGTAGAAGCTGCAGTGGCTCCCAACAGTTGTAGGGTATAGGACAGAATGGGTAGATGGGTAGAAAACAATCCTGTTTCTATCCCATGCCTACACCTCCCTAGACTGCTGGAGCCCACTGCTGAGGGACCAGGAAAGCAACATTCTCAAAGACACTGCTGTCTGCCACTGTGGGATGATAGGAAGAATGTAATTCCACAGCTACCACCAACTCCTGCACCCTGTGCTGTTCACCCGAGCTGGACTTGCCCAAATGGCCAGAAAAAATTAAGTCGTTAATCTTCTCCATCACCTGAATATAAGGTAAAGGAGATAACTCTCAGACCCAAATGCAATAGAGGTGACCAGTGCCACAAGTCCTGAGGGAGAAGAGAGCAATGCTGGAGGATTGCTGAAGGAGCAGAATTAGCAAAGTAATGAAGGTCTTAAAGCAAGATGCTTGAAAGGGAGAACAGCTTAGCACAACCTCTATGAGCCCCACTTGACAGCAACAGACTGATGGGGAGTGATACTGGGAGGTTTTGTCCATGGTTTTCTGGCACCAGTCTCCCTCATACCGACTCCTTTGCTTTTAAGGGCTGCAGTTCTGCCCTTTCACACTCATGTATATCCTATTCCCAGCTAATCTCTGGACAGCCTCTAGGAGATGGGTTTCTTGGCTTTGTATCTCTCAATTACAGCCGCTGTTCTTTTCAGCATCTTTTCATACACCAGACCTTCATCTTCTGCTCCAGACCCATAAATGTGTCTCAACAGACAAATTCAGCACTGGCAGCCTGCTCTTCAGCACCTGTAGGCTGCTCTGCACCTCTCCTTAGGCTTTTTGTACTGTACAAGTGAAGCTTCAAGAAAGGAGCTTTCCTAACAGAACCTTTTCATCCAAGTTTTCTCAGTGAAACACAAAGCATAGCTCATGTTCCTGTGTGTGAGCATGAAAATTGCTGCACTAGGTTTTCAGCCTTTTAATCAAAACAGCTTTTCCAGCATGGACTGTATAATGAACATCAGTATAAAAGCAGGTCTATTAAAAAGTTATCTTCAATGTCATTGTGTCAAAAAAAAAAGAAAATCTGCAATGTTTCCACCTTTCCCCACCCCATGTTGCATTTCAGGCACGTTCTAAATTTGCTTTTTTGCATAGTCTTCTTTGCAGGCCTGTGGTCACTGGAAAAAAGGACAGTGTAAGGAAATATTCTTACAGCTTTGATAACACACTAGGCAGCCAAACAGTGAGCTGCAGAAGAGAGTAACAGACTAGAAATCAATGCATTAATTGAACCTCAGGTAAAATTCAGTCATACAGTGTTCTGTACAGGAGTACTTCAGTGAAACAAGACTCAGTGGAAAAAAGTTCCTCTCACAAAAATATATACCTTAGATTCACAAAGAAAATTTCTCTTCACAGTTCAGAAATCACCCAGGTTAGCCCTAAGCACTGAGAGCACAAATCAAGTTTTCTCTGCTCCCAGGGCACACATTCTTGGAACAGTTCTATCTAGAGGTTAACACACAAAGCAACCTTGCATGTTTTTCTTAGGGTACCATCACAAGTATGGAAAAAAAAATGCTTTGGAGTGAAACAGACTGCAACTAAAATAAGGGGGAAAACCAACTTTGGTAAGCTGCCAAGTGACATCCCTGTCACAGTGATCTAGAGAACATTTGTTTTCCAGCAACACCATAACTGTAACCCCATCATCTCTTATTCCAACCCTTGGCTTTCATGGGCAGCCGCACATCAAAGTAACCAACAGACATGGTGATGGAGGAAGAAATACTGAGCAACAAAGAGATGGTAGACAAGCACATTTTCCTGGGATGTTTTTCTGGGAGCTGAGGCTGCTCAGTTCAATACAATTTGACCCAGTAAGTCCATGACCTGCAGTTCATAAACCACGCAAATGAGTTTCACAACCTTGCTCATCCATTTCAACTCTGCCACAGGGGCTCCCAGGCTGTCCTCGTCCCTTTCACCTCACACAAACACAGCTGTGTGTCAAGCACTAAGGAAATGGGCCCCTTCTTATCCCCAACTCAGCAAAGCAGTCCCTTCCTGGACTCCATGGATGGCCATAGCTTCAAACTTTTTATTGGAAATAAACTATTCTGTACCTGTCACAGGTGAAAAGGAGAACAGATGTTCAGGGGGAAAAAAATTAGTCTTTAGTGAGCAACAATTTGAATTAGCTGAATATTGTGACAATCTGCATACACACAAAGTTTTTTGTGTATTCAAGCATCAGCCATTGAAAAACAAGTTTTATTTTAAAACACGTTAAAAAAGTTTTATTTCCTGCACAGGAGAAAAAATAGATAAACTTTCACAGTTTGTTAAGTGCCTCCATTATAGCATGAAAACAGCATGGCAAGAGTGAGTGCTTGTTTAAAACAGCTTAACTGCAACAGAACACCAAAATCTTCTTAGTTGATAATGGAAATGGTTTGGGTATGATTATCCAGTTTAAACATATTTATGTCATACTTCAGAGAAAGGCAAAACTAATGTTAGAGCAAAACAATATTTCAATGTACAATTATCATAACTTTTGGAGCAAAGAACATTTCTATTAAGGCTACCACCTGGGGTTTAAATTTCACATTTTCTTTACAATTTTATTTTTTAAACAGGGTACCTCACAGGTATTGGGGGGCTGCATAAAAGAGATCTTATATCTCCTAGGTGTAATGCTCAGTAGTTGTTTTTCTTCCACTAATCCATCAAGCTGATTCTCTGGAGGTTCACAAGTGATGTCTCCAAGAACCATACGGAAGTTTGGGGGGGTTTTGGTCTGATCAGCCTGCTAGTCCCATTGCCCATATTTCTCTCTGTTTAATTCACGTTTCTCCTCTTGATAACATTTCTCAGTGGTCAGTGGGAAGGAAGCAGAATAAAAAAAAAAAAGGCCAAGTGACAAATCTCATGACAGCAACAGGCACACAGAAAAGTGGTAATTTTCTTGCACTTTGGAGCCTGCTATTTCCCCTCCTCATTTTCCCTTTTTGTTGACATCCTTACAGTAGTCCAATGCTTTCTGTGAGCAGATGGCATCAAGCTCAGAAATCTTACACACACTGTTACATCAAGCCGCTTCTGACTCAAAGCTATTCTCAGTGATATCATTGGCTTTCTTGGAATAACCAGCAAACGCATCTTCAGAGACTTTAGGCTTTTGTATAGCCTGTAGCATTGTTTAGGCAAGAACAAGAAAATGCATAAGCCAGATTTTCTTGGATTTTGTTGACAGGGTGTATCTCAACATCTTACTTTATTCAAAGTTTTAGAGAGAAAATGGATTAGTTCATCTGTGAATTCCAAACCTACTGTTCCATTCAGTTCCCTGCCCTGAGAGTAGAAGTTGGCTTCTCATTATTGCCAGAGGGATACATTTTTCTCGTCCTCTACTTCCCTCCTGTCGTTGGTACCTCTCAGAGTGTCCACTCTGCCAGCCCGAGCTAACCCTGGCACACAGGCAGCAGCAGGTACAGCTCCATCTGCCACACAGACTGGGCTGATCCTGTGGGTTTCTCAGTGGACCCAACTCACGGCACTGGCCCGAGGGCTAAGGCAAAGGTGGTGAGAGAGAGAAAGAAGGGCTCTGCAGAGGGGTTGGCACACGAGTTTATTCGGGCCCCTGACGGGACCTCTTCACCTCAAGGTCTTTTCATGGCAGAGCCAAGAACAAAGGATGAACAGTAACTTTATGCTCAGGTGGGAGGAAGGGAAGGAGATAAGGGATTCACCAACCAGGGAGAAGCAGGGAGTAGCCCGAGGGGTGAGGGACACCTTTGGGGGCCAATCT